>CAMXCT020005300.1:0-18938 GCA_947184155.2 Cladocopium goreaui | reverse complement strand
CTTGTTCTCTGATGAATGTGACAAGGGAATAGGACTATGTATCGGTCCTCTACCAGTTTACTTTTGCGGCCACTACAGCTTCGGCCCCTGCGTGAATTAATTAATTAATCCCACATGCAACATGCTTGGAAACATGTTGAACGACCTGGCGGAAGCCATACGGCGTTGGACGGAAAAAAAGGATGAAGGGACTGTCAGGCAGCGTGGAAGACGGCAGGTTTGTGATAGCGGCCACTGCACGGGAAATGTCACCATCTTGAACTTCATAAGAGGGGGAAGATTTCTGTCCAATGGCCGGCTCGGAGTTAGCCCAAAGTTGCCGCAGTGTGTATCCTGTCTTCGGTTCCATGTACCTTCTGTTCCATACTGCGTTGTGAGACCATTGGGGTGCGGTATGGTTTATTTCGACTGAATCTCTTTTCATGTCATATTCTTTTAACATGTCATTAAGTTCTTGTAGGGTTGCAGATCGATGAATACAACATTGCCTAACGGCACCATCGATGTGTGTTGGCCATCTTACTGGCATGTGGGAGTCTTCCAGAAGCCCATCACCATTTTGTTCCATGATTGTGCCTGCATTGGGACATCAATTGTTGTCTTGAGGCTACCTGCGCTCGTTTGCATTTCCATGTATCTGGTGCGAGCAAGCCATGTGAGGCCAGTAATGCTATTTTTTTCCGTCCAACGTCTTCGTGGCTTCCGCCAGGTCGTTCAAGTGAGGCCAGCACCTCTTCTTTAATAACTAGTTCAAGGCCATGTAGCGGTTGGAGCTGCCCTTGAGGCGAGAAGTGATAGCTTGCTATCATCTCGGCGCATGCAGATGACAACTTATGTGCCATGTTGACGCAGGCCCATAAAACAAAACAACAGCAGGAACAACCACAAAATCACCATGGGCCACTTCAGAGGGTGCAGGAAGCAATAAAGCTCAATGCGGAAACCAGGGATCTCCCCAGCCAGGATCCCCGAGATCACAACGAGCAGCCTATACGGCATGACATAACACCCTGACACTTTCAAGCAAACACCGACAACGCCGGGTCACAACAAAGTGGTGAGAAAACTACCGCAGTGAAACAGAAAAGTGAAACGTGATCTAAGGTGAAAAGGACGGCGCGGTGACAGCACTGAGGTACCCTCAGAGTCCGCTCAGTACTGCTTTTCCAATCATCATATTGCATCGAAAATGTGAGTAGCACCACAATGCTGGTGCTCTTGCAATGCATCATCGTGATATGGGAAATTGTACCCATATATGGGAGCTGTAGTGCACACTGGCGGTATATACCGCTTTCAAAACTGGATCCAATGCGATCGAGATGGCGAAGGGCGAGCTCGACAGCATGGATGCGGGCTTGCAAGCGTTGAGCAGCTCGAGCTGTCAACTGAGCAGGTGTTGCAACCAACTGCATTGGTTGCGGTCAGGTGATCATGGCAGCTGGCTCAGTTACCTTGGTGTAGGAATGCGAGCGTTTTTCTCGGCTTGGGACCAGGTCTATCCTCAAAGTGTTCACACGAGGTTCTGACTGTGAAACACATGTCAACAAAAAGACTAAATACAGACAACAATCTTGCGCCGCGCAACAGATTCAGTTGCCAGTAAGTCCGCTGCACGACTGGCGAAAAGCACCTTTCTGCACCACAGTTAGCTATGAGATGAGCGAAGCCCCAAACAGCAGTCTTGCTTTTCCACACACAGACATAGGTTCTGGCACTGACAAGGCTCTGGTACTTCTCGAGAGGGGCCTACACCTCAAACAGAACAGATTTGTTTCACCCTATCTGGAACCTGTCACGTCACGGTTTTGTGGCCTTGTGGTTGTTTGTTTTTGTGTGGGTTGTTTTGTGTTGTTTTTGCTTTTTGGTTCTTTGTGTTTCGATTCTTTTTCTTTGGAACGTGACAAAGGAACAGGACTATGTATCGGTCCTCTACCAGTTGACTTTTGCGGCCCTACAGCTTGGCCCCTGCGTGAATTAATTAATTAATCTCACATGCAACAGGCTTGGAAACATGTTGAACGACCTGGCGGAAGCCATACGGCGTTGGACGGAAAAAAATGACATGTGTTTCACAGTTTCTCCCCCACATCTGACGTACCTGCCGGTATTGGCAGGCAGTCGGTGAGAGACCCTTCGGGAAGGTACCTTGAGGGAGAACCTTGAGAAATTGAGTTTGAAGGTCCGTTGAGGAAGGTGCCTTCGAAGCCTTCGAAGCTCCCTTAAGGTACCTTAAGGGAGCTTCGAAGGCTTCGAAGGCACCTTAAGGGGGCTTCGAAGTGTTCGTCCAAGCCCCCTTAAGGTACCTTCGAAGGCTTCGGCGAAGACCCCTTAAGGTACCTTCGTCGAAGCCCCCTTAAGGTACCTTCGAAGGCTTCGAAGCCCCCTTAAGGTACCTTTGAAGGCTTTGAAGCCGTAGTAGTAGTAGTAGTAGTAGTAGTAGTAGTAGTAGTAGTAGTAGTAGTAGTAGTAGTAGTAGTAGTAGTAGTAGTAGTAGTAGTAGTAGTAGTGGTAGTGGTAGTAGTAGTAGTAGTGGTAGTAGTAGTAGTAGCAGTAGTAGCAGTAGTAGCAGTAGTAGTAGTAGTAGTCGTAGTAGTAGTAGTCGTAGTAGTCGTAGTAGTAGTAGTCGTAGTAGTAGTAGTCGTAGTAGTCGTAGTCGTAGTAGTAGTAGTCGTAGTAGTAGTAGTAGCAGTAGTAGTAGGAGTAGTAGTAGTAGTCGTCGTCATGGGCGGGCCGTCGTGGCCCAAGAGGGTTGCATTTCTAGTCACCGCGCCTGGTCCAGGTGGGTATGTTGGGTGCCGAAGCCGAAGCTGTTCGTATTTCTCGGCTTGTTGGCCTGGTTTGCTGTGAGTGTCACATTGCGATGTTTTTTTTGCAATTTACTTGGAACCATGGTTTTTCTTTTTCACGCTGACAACAATGTCTCAGAATTTTTTACACACACAACACGGAACGAAGCTGTTCGTATTTCTCGGCTTGTTGGCCTGGTTTGCTGTGAGTGTCACATTGCGATGTTTTTTTTTTGCAATTTACTTGGAACCATGGTTTTTCTTTTTCACGCTGACAACAATGTCTCAGAATTTTTTACACACACAACACGGAACGAAGCTGTTCGTATTTCTTGGCTTGTTGGCCTGGTTTGCTGTGAGTGTCACATTGCGATGTTTTTTTTTGGCAATTTACTTGGAACCATGGTTTTTCTTTTTCACGCTGACAACAATGTCTCAGAATTTTTTACACACACAACACGGAACGAAGCTGTTCGTATTTCTCGGCTTGTTGGCCTGGTTTGCTGTGAGGGTCACATTGCGATGTTTTTTTTTGGCAATTTACTTGGAAACATGGTTTTTCTTTTTCACGATGACAACAATGTTCTCAGCAATTTTTTACACACAACAACACGGAACGAAGTGTTCTCGCTGTTGGCCCTGGTTGCTCAGTGAGTTGTCACATTGCGAGTTTTTTTTGGCATTTACTTGGACCCATGGTTTTTCTTTTCACCGATGACAACAATGTTCTCAGAATTTTTACACACAAAACACGGAACGAAGCTGTTCGTATTTCTCGGCGTGTGGCTGGTTTGCTGATGAGTGTCACATTGCGATGTTTTTTTTGGCAATTTACTTGGAACCATGGTTTTTCTTTTTCACGCTGACAACAATGTCTCAGAATTTTTTACACACAACACGGAACGAAGCTGTTTCTCGGCTTGTTGGCCTGGTTTGCTGTGAGTGTCACATTGCGATGTTTTTTTTTGGCAATTTACTTGGAACCATGGTTTTTCTTTTTCACGCTGACAACAATGTCTCAGAATTTTTTACACACACAACACGGAACGAAGCTGTTCGTATTTCTCGGCTTGTTGGCCTGGTTTGCTGTGAGTGTCACATTGCGATGTTTTTTTTTGGCAATTTACTTGGAACCATGGTTTTTCTTTTTCACGCTGACAACAATGTCTCAGAATTTTTTACACACACAACACGGAACGAAGCTGTTTCTCGGCTTGTTGGCCTGGTTTGCTGTGAGTGTCACATTGCGATGTTTTTTTTTGGCAATTTACTTGGAACCATGGTTTTTCTTTTTCACGCTGACAACAATGTCTCAGAATTTTTTACACACACAACACGGAACGAAGCTGTTCGTATTTCTCGGCTTGTTGGCCTGGTTTGCTGTGAGTGTCACATTGCGACGTTTTTTTTGCCAATTTACTTGGAACCATGGTTTTTCTTTTTCACGCTGACAACAATGTTTCAGAATTTTTTAGACACACAACACAGAACGGCTCCAAGGGGGCTTTTTCGGTTTTGTTGCGAAAGGTGTGGCTCACAGGTTTTCGCACTGTGCACAACATGGTCGGCAGTGGCGGGCCAAAGTGCCCTTGTGGCAGGTGGCTGTCTTCTCTTCGACGCCAGGACTTGGCTCGGCAGTGGCAGGCCTGGCTGGACGGACCAGACCGTGAGTCTCTTTCAATGCCCGTTTTGCTCGTGTGTGTTGGGGATCGTGTTTTCCTGTTTTTTGGACCTTCATTATTTGGTGCTTCTTTGCAGGAATGGGAGCACATCAAATGGCGGCAGCACGGAGGGCTGCGGTACTGGAATCTCTGCCTCGAATGCCACCGTCACGTGTGGGGCACCGACGGCCGGACTTCAAACCGGTACTGCCGGCCCCGCTGCCTGCCGTGCCCCCGGCTACCGGCCGGAGAACTCTTTGTCCGGGAACCCCCTCCTGAGCTGGCGCCCTGCTCGCATTTCTGTTTTCCGTGTTCCACCATGGGGTCGCCAACTGGAAACTTTTTTTAGAGTTTGCACGAATGAGATCCAGCTGTCCCTGGAAAGATCCCCCCATCAAAATCTTACACCAATAGACGTCGAACGTGAAACTTTGTAGTCGCTTTCTTTTAGATTTCCAATGGCGACTTGTGTCTGTGTGGACCACAGCATTTCTTGTTGCACACACTGTCCCAGCTTCGGTCAGGTGCCGCCTGCAGTTGTCGCGCCGCATCGGCCCCGCACGCGCTGCAAGCGTGCTCGACAGGCTTGGTTGCGTACTTTCTGGGTTCCATTTTCTTGCCCACCACGGCCGCCGCCTGAGGACTTCGGGGTTGTACGAGTTCGACGGGAGGCGGATCCGGCTGCGGGACGGAGCCTCCTGCAGCGACAGAACACTGGCAGGCTGGGTCGGCGGCATAGCGGGGTGCTCCTTTGTTTGGCACTTTCACGCGGGTTCACAACATGCATCTCATAAGCGTGGTGTGTCGCCTTTTGTTTTAGATCAGAGCGAGTGTCACGTCTGCGTGATCATCCCTTGAACCTGACAAAGTCCATACAGCTTCTTCAGCAGGTTCCACATGTTGTTAGCCACTGCCACTCCCTTTCCACAGCTAAGAGTCCGGGTGTACGCTCTATGTTATTAGTCCTGTCGTAAGTCTGTGCGAATTCCCCTGTATCCATGTCCACGTGTTGTTTTCCTTTGTGGGGCCAGGAGTCTAAGAGTCCGGGTCTAGGGTACGTCGGCCCTGGTTGCAAATTTTTCCTATATTCATTTCCACGTGTTGTTTTCCTTTGTAGGGCCAGGAGTCCAAGAGCCCGGGTCTTGGGTACGTAGGCACTGGTTGTAAATTTGTCCCTACTTCGAGTTAGTTGCAACTGGTTGTACTGATTTGAAGGTTCGAGACTTAGCACTGACTCGTTATATTTATTGCAGGTTCGAGGGTTGGTTGTCCTGAGTTGTGAGGATTTCGCGCTACGATGCCAGGTTCTAGAAGTTCTAGGGTTGGGTGTACCTGGTTGTAACCATATGGAGCTAGGTCGAGAGTTCACGCTCTACATGTTGTGAACTCGTCCGTTGCTTCCGCGCGCCAGGAGTGTCACCTTGCCACCGGGGCCGCCGTTGCAGCGCGCCTTGCTGGAGTCGGCGCAGGACGTGCCAAGCCAGCGTGGTGCGTGGCAGGCTGCGCCGTTTGCCTGGGACGTGCGGCGCCGCCTTTTCCACGGGTTTTGTGGGGCCTGTGGCGAAGAGTCCTGGGACCTGCAGCAAATGCAGCTGCAGCGAGTCACTGTGCTCTACCGGCAGAAGGCCGGGCATGGGGTTGTGTTTTTCCGGGTACTATACACCATGACCATCTACACCTTCCGCATACTAGCATGTTCCTGATTTGACGTTCGACATATCTGGTTGTTAATCAATTACAGTTGGACCACAGATCATTGTGAGTCATGGTTACGGACCCACCACTCACTCATTTCACCGCATGTTGTTGACGCATGACTAAACTTTCAACCAGAGAGCAGAGGCCACAGTGATTTTTGAGTTTCACCATTTCCCTACCTAAATCATATTCATGCTTTCCGACCCACCATTCACTCACTTAACCACATGTTGTTGACACATGACTTGAATTCATCGAGAAACGACATTGATTTATTAGTTCCACCATGCCCGTACCTAATTTTTTTTGTGGACGGTGCCACCACCTTCTACAGCAAAGCTACACCTCACGCATGACCGTCCATGGCAGGATGTGGCCCTGTGCTGCAGCAGCTGTTTGCGACAGTTGCACGCTGGGCGCCACACCTGGGTGTACGAACTGGAGGCATGGTGCCTTCCCTTCTACCGCACTCGCTGAGCTGCATCCCGGGGAGGGTCCGGGTCAACAACCCCCCCCAACACGGGGGCCGCAGCGTGGGACACTGCGGCAGCATCCTTTCCAAGCCTGTCCAGGCCTGGATTGGGGGCTGATCGTCCTGGCAACAAGCCAAAGATCGGGAGAGCCGTGTGGGATTGCTTGACACTTTTGGTTTCTTTGTACCCACAACAGCAAAGAGGGAGACACCGAGAAGGCGTTCCTTGCTGCCTGGCGTGCCGTCGTGGGCCAAGAGGGTTACATGTCTAGGCACCGCGCCTACGTTGGGCTACATGGAATCTGACTTTTTATGAACTTTTCCCTCCCTTGCCTTCCACAATGCCATGATCTAAAACCTAACTCTTTGTTTATAGTTCCACTCTTGCCTTCCACAATGGCATGATCTAAAATCGAACTCTTCAGTTCCCCCCTTGCCTTCCACAATGCCTGATCTAAATTCCAACTCTTTATTTAAATTTCCCCCTTGCCTTCCACCATGCCATGGTCTAAAATCTAACTTAAAACTTCCCCCCGCTTGCCTTCCACAATGCCATGATCTAAATTCCAACTTTTTGTTTCAATTTCATCCCCCTGTCTTCCACAATGCCATGATCTAAAATCTAACTCTTTATTTAAACTTCCCCCTCCTTGCCTTCGACAATGCCATGATCTAAATTCTAACTTTTATTGAAACTTCCCCCCTTGCCTTCCACAATACCATGATCTGAAATCTAATTCTCTTGCCCTCCACACGACTGCCCCCAGGCAGTCGGTGAGAGGCCCTTCAGGAAGGTACCTTAAGGGGGAGCTTGAGAAATTGAATTTGAAGGTCCGTCGAGGAAGGCTTCGAAGCCCCCTTAAGGTGCCTTCGAAGCCTTCGAAGCTCCCTTAAGGTACCTTCAAAGGCTTCAGCCAAGGCTTCAACGCTCGAAGCCACCTTAAGGTACCTTAAGGGAGCTTCGAAGGCTTCGAAGGCACCTTAAGGGGGCTTCGAAGAATTCGTCCAAGCCCCCTTAAGGTACCTTCGAAGGCTTCGGCGAAGACCCCTTAAGGTACCTTCGTCGAAGCCCCCTTAAGGTACCTTCGAAGGCTTCGAAGCCCCCTTAAGGTACCTTCGAAGGCTTCGAAGCCCCCTTAAGGTACCTTAAGGGGGCTTCGGTTCCTCGCTCCCCCCCCCCCTCCCCCCCCGTCCCCCCTTCGGCAAAGGCTTAAGGTACCTTCGAAGGGGGCTTAAGGTACCTTCGCCGAAGGGTGCTCCACGACTGCCCCGGTATTGGAGTCCATTGTCGCCCCAAGGAGATCGGTCAGTTCTTGAACGTGGCCGTTCGATGCACGCAGCATTGTGTAACTGCTCCATCTAGGTGCAACTGACGTCAAGAATCGTCCAACTGACCGTCGGTTTACAATCAGGAAGGAACCTATTCTACTCCTCGAACAGTCCAACTTGGAGCCCAAGATGAGATTGCAGCCAGAGGAACAAAACCTTTCAGTGCAGTGTCGTCACTGAGAATCGAACTTTTTTTTAGAAACTAATTACAGAGTAAGACGCGTCCTTATGTTCCTGTAACCACTCACGGACTGTACACCCATGCTTCGTGGCAACTACCAGAATGTTTGAAGCTGGCCGATCTGTTCGAGGACAGAGAAAGCACGCCTGAGAGGACTCTGAGATGGCTTCCGTTGTGTACATTAGCGTTTAGCAACCTTGTTGCGGATTTTTACAGTTGCTTAGTTTCTCACCCCTTATTAATTTGTTTGGGCCACAGAGTTTGTGCATATTTCGGAGACACGGTAGGCTTAACCCTATTGTGTCGGAGGCAATCCTCATGGATTTGTGTGGTTTTTAGTTGGTGTGGCTCCGGTCCGGCCGGTTTTGTGTTGTTTCGCTGTTTTCTCTACTGGCAAAACGCAAATCTGGCCGGGGGATTTGCATGTCGTCGCTGTTGCCGTGTTTCTTCTCGTTGTGTTGGTTTTTCCATGATTTGCCTCGTTGGTGAAGCCAAAGTGTTTCATACTTTTTGCAAACTTTTCCACCGCTTCTCTCACTGTCAGAACCGGATCGGCCGCAACAGAGGAAGAAAAAAAACTGAGAATCGAACTTTTTTTCCGTCTAACGCCTCACAACTCTCGCCATCACCGAATCTCACCGAGAGTCCATGTTTATCTGGTCAGGGTGACGAACATCCAAACCACGTGCTCTATCGGACTCATCGCCTTCAGCTCGATTTTCTCGTGGCACCTCTGAGTTCTCTTGCATAATTCCGAACGTGAGCCACTTGTCGCCAATCTGACGATGATGTCATGGGACGTCCAAGCTAGTGTTCTCAGTTGCTTCTTTCAAGGTGTTTCAAACGGTTCTTTCTGCAGTTCTGCGTCAGAGAAGTTCTTCAACCATCCAGCCGGTTGCAAAAATTTGTTTCTTCCAACTCTTCTGCACTGAGGTTTGCAAGTGTCACTCTTGATTTGATTAGCCTGCATTTGGAGGCCCACATGACAAGACCGTTTTTCCAACCCAAATCAAGCCCCATTTCCAGGCCCATGAAACCATGAGAAGTCAAAGCCACATCGCAAATTGCGCCTCGTGTTGTTCAAAAAGCTCCGCTGCTGATACGCAGTAGAAAATACCTGATATGTGTGTGCGAGGGTGTAGTGTTGCGTCAATGTGATTTAATCAGTCTCTTGGTGAATGCTTGAAGTGTTTCTTCCTGTTGCGGAGTTTGTGGGTTTTGCGCAGGTGGCCGGCTTCCATTTGAATGATTGTATAGAATACTTTACTGCCCCTTGTTGGCCCCCTTTTTCCCCTCTGGACTCCTACCGAAGTTTTCAGCCCAGAAAAAGCATGAATCATGATCTTTTCAGTCAATCCCGTTATTGTTAATAGTATAAATTTAAAACGGGATGGGGTAGGAATCTGCTTAGGAAAAGATGTGGGAAGGTGAAGTGTTGAAGGCTTTCTTACTCCGCTATCGTTTCGATACCGTGTAAATTACATTGGGTAATTGGAGTAAAGCATAGCACGGAGTAGCGGAGTAGCGCGGGGCAGCGAACGATTGGTGAATGTTGCCTGGGTGGTGTTGCGTCGTAAATCGCCACATTGGAGCTACTCAAAGACCGCCGTGGCATCATCTGGAGTGCCGATCGCGCAATGGCAGTGTATTTCTCCCTGTCGTAAGGTATTTTCTTAATGTACGCTTTCAGGTTCCATTTTTGGGGCCGGAAAGTCAATTGAAATCAGGCTTCGCATGTGCAGGCCTCCTCTGTATGAAAAAAGAACAGATCGAAGGTGTGGTTATGACATAGCTTTCTCCAATAGAATGCGGGGGACAGAGATATTCACCCCGCTTCGCGTGGGGTGGCCGCCCACACCGCAGGTTTATTTTGGTTCGTCAGAGGGGCTATCGTGAACATTGGATTAAGTGGACCGAAAATATGTTTTTTGCCGCATGATCTTGAAAAATGCGTGGAACCGAAGAGATCGTCCATCGCCACACAGCTAGAGAGATTTGTTTGCATCGGTTTTTTCATGGACTGCGAGTGGCCTTAAATCGATCCAAAAGAATTGTATAAAACTGTGGTCAAATCTGTTCAATTTTGTGAGGTGTTGTGACTGACCCCTGGAGAATCTTGGGTTCAGGACTGAAATTGGGAATAGGATAGCAGGAACATGGCCATGGATGCATTGACTTTTGGGAAGCACAAGCAGGGGCTCCTCCGGCCTGTTATTTAACTGCATTGCAGTTAGCATTGCAGGTAACATGTTCATTTTTTGGTGGCGAAAGTGATGTCATCTACTCAGTGTGTGCATTGTCGTGCACCCGTTGTGTTATTGCAGGTAACATGTTCATTTTTGGTGGCGAAAGTGATGTCATCTACTCAGTGTGTGCATTGTCGTGCACCCAGTGTGTTTGGCATTTAAGCTGTGCTGTTATGGTACTGAAAGTGATGACATCGATTCAGCTCGCAATGTCTCGTGCCAGGCCGAGCATGGTGAAGTGCCCCCGTGTGTTGCGGTGTGCCCATTGTGTGTTGCACTTGACATGTGCAAGTTTGCGCGGGAGAGCGATGACATCTTCGCAGTGTCTGTACTGGTTCGTGCAAAGCTAGCATGTTGAAGTGAGACGTGACATGCGCAGGTTCGGTGGCGAAAGAGATGACATCTACTCAGTGTGGGCAATGTTGTGTGCGAAATCTAGCAGTTGAAGGGGCGCCGTGTTGTGCACTGTGTACATTGTGTTTTGCATTTAATGTTGGTTCCTGATTAGTGTGTGCCCCCCCCCAGTAATTGTAGTCCTTATTGTACTTGTAGTATTTGTAGTACTTGTAGTACTTGTAGTACTTGTAGTACTTGTAGTACTTGTAGTACTTGTAGTGCTTGTAGTGCTTGTCGTACTTGTAGTACTTGTAGTACTTGTAGTACTTGTAGTACTTGTAGTACTTGTAGTAATGGAGCCTCTCCTGGTCCAGGGCCTTCGGAAAGTGTGGAAAAGCTGTTCTTTAATAAGGGTTTAATAAGGGATTGGCTCCTTTGGGAAAGGCTTGGAGTTTGAATTTGGCAATTGCCTTTGGAAAAGGCTTGCTTCTCTTCTGGGCTTCGAGGAGCTGCTCTGGCACAGCTTGCTGCAATAGTGAACCCAGCAAACAAACCTACTAAAGTGAAATGGAGCCTCTCCTGGTCCAGGGCCTTGGGAAATTGTGGAAAAGCTATTCTTTAATAAGGGTTTAATTAGGGTTTAATAAGGGATTGGCTCCTTTGGGAAAGGCTTGGAGTTTGAATTTGGCAATTGCCTTTGGAAAAGGCTTGCTTCTCTTCTGGGCTTCCAGGGGCTGCTCTGGCACAGCTTGCTGCAATAGTGAACCCAGCAAACAAACCTACTAAAGTGAAATGGAGCCTCTCCTGGCCCAGGGCCTTGGAAAATTGTGGAAAAGCTGTTCTTTAATAAAGGTTTAATAAGGGATTGGCTCCTTTGGGAAAGGCTTGGGGTTTGAATTTGGCAATTGCCTTTGGAAAAGGCTTGCTTCTCTTCTGGGCTTCCAGGAGCTGTTCTGGCACAGCTTGCTGTTGTGAACCCAGCAAACAAACCGACTAAAGTGAAATGAAGCCTCTCCTGGTCCAGGGCCTTGGGAAATTGTGGAAGAGCTGTTCTTTAATAAGGGTTTAATAAGGGATTGGCTCCTTTGGGAAAGGCTTGGAGTTTGAGTTTGGCAGTTGCTTTTGGAAAAGGCTTGCTTCTCTTCTGGGCTTCCAGGAGCTGCTCTGGCACAGCTTGCTGCAATAGTGAACCCAGGAAAGAAACCTACTAAAGTGAAATGGAGTCTCTCCTGGTCCAGGGCCTTGGAAAATTGTGGAAAAGCTGTTCTTTAATAAGGGTTTAATAAGGGATTGGTTCTTTTGGGAAAGGCTTGGAGTTTGAATTTGGCAATTTTGGAAATGGCTTGCTTCCCTTCTGGGCTTCCAGGGGCTGCTCTGGCACAGCTAGCTGCAATAGTGAACCCAGCAAACAAATCTATTCAGATAGAGATGCATTCACAGGCTCAGATAGGGAGATGAACAAAACTTGACTGAGCTACAGCGTTTTTGAGAAAAAATTGCCTTTCAGCAATTACAGCTTTTTTTCAAAAAAATGGCTCTCCCAATTTTGTTTGGCTACAAAAGCAAACCCTCCAAACAATACATGAGTTTCAGAATAATTTGTAAAAAATTGCCACAATAGCGATCCTAGCTACTAATCAGGAGCCAACATGAAGTGATGACATCTACTTAGTGTGCGCACTGCTGCGTGCAATTTCAGTATGTTGAGCTGGGGCTGTGTTTGGTGGTGTGCCCAGGTTGGTTTGTTCAGCTGGGGTGGACTTCATGTGGGCTCGGGTTGACCTAACTCGCGCCAAGTAGCTAGGTGTTGGGGTTATTGGATATTGGCGGGCTGAGGCTAGTGGAAGTCTGGAAAAGTTGGATAGAGCAGGCCTGGGGCGTCAGTTCCCTTCCAGTTGGGGCCGGAAGTGTTGGAGTAGAAAAGGCCAGCCAGTGTAGAGGAGTCTAGAAGGTCAAGGCCTTGTTGGTTTCTCAGAGTTGATGCACGAGGGATTGTCACCGCTTGACTGCTTGGATGGAGTGCGGTTCAAGGTTTCAGCTGTGAATTGTAGTGATGGGGAAGTGGAATCGCACCCCGGCCATCGCGAAGAAGCGATCTGGCCCAAGTGGCATCGGGTTTAGCCCGCAGAAAAGGAGTGGCGGTGGTGCCAAGGTGATTTGCTGCCGTTATTCGGATGTAGCCAACGTGTTTTCAGATCGTGGTGGCAGAGGCATCCTGCAGGATTCGGATCCGACTGCGAAGCTGTTCGGCTTTTTCTTTGTCCCTGGAGAGACCCAGCCGTTGTTGTACAAGTTCACGGAATGTTTGCGTCAGTTCATGGAGGAGCAAGGAGACAATTTGGATAACTTCTGTGAGGCCAACTCGATGAAGCTGGTAACATCGAACGGATGGGATCCAATGCGGTTGGGTATGGTGAACTTTTCAAGAGCTGCCTACATTGCTGTCTCCGAAGACCAGATTGGGCCAGTTGTGAAAAACATGATTTTGTTCTTTGATGACTTCCTTCGTTGGCGTTTCTCCAAGGTGACTGCAAAGGTGAAGCTTGTGGAATGGATCTTGCCCTCCAATGTGGAGGTGTCCTTGGAAGAGTTGGAGTGCCCAGGTGTGTCAGTGTCACGTGGAGACTATGCGGTGAAGAGTGCGCTGCTTGGAAACCTTCATGGTTTTGAGGGCCCTGCTGGCCCGAAGCACCTGGTTCTCGTGGTGGAGTTCGTGCAGGAGCAGATTGCTTTGACTCTGCATGGTGATGGCTACCCGCATCGTAGCCTGTTACAGCCTTTCCAGCAGATTCGGGAGCGCACTGATGGGTCCAAAGAGTACAGCTACAGTACAGGTTTGATTGACTACTCCGACGCGATCGGTCATGAGATCGTTGGCAGTGCAATTCACCATCGCTATGTTCTGATGAAGCCGGCGTTGACTGTGGAAGAGATTCCTTCAGTGGCTGCTGTCAAGTGCTGGAACTCGTTGTGTGAATTGCCCAATTTGCTGGGCGAAGAGATTTCGCTTGCCCAGGCCAGGGTGTTGGAGTTGCTTTGAGCATGTTCAGGAATGTTTTTTTTCTCCCGAGAGCGTCTGAGCGCAGGGTTCTTCCAATAGTGGGGGTCTGTATCTCATCTGCTCATCTTCACATCTGCTCATCTTCACACCTTCTCATCTTCACATCTTCTCTCACATCTGCTCATCTTCACATCTGCTCATCTTCACATCTGCTCATCTTCACATCTTCTCTCACATCTGCTCATCTTCACATCTGCTCATCTTCACATCTTCTCTCACATCTTCTCTCATCGGCGCAACTTCATATCTTCTCTCACATCTTCTCTTACATCTGCTCATCTTCACATCTGCTCATCTTCACATCTTCTCGCACATCTTCTCTCACAGCTGCTCATCTTCACATCTGCTCATCTTCACATTTGCTCATCTTCACATCTTCTCTCACATCTTCTCTCACATCTGCTCATCTTCACATCTTCTCTCACATCTGCTCATCTTCACATCTGGTCATCTTCACACCTTCTCTCACACCTTCTCACCTTCACATCTTCTCTCCTTTCTCTCTCCTTTTTCTCTCTCTCGCCTTCTTTATCTTTCTCTGTTTTTAGGCCGAGGGTGGTACCGGCGGTGAGTCACGAAACGTCAACCCTTTCGCACGAAATGAGGGTCGATCGGCAAAAAGTGAGCTAAAAGTGCGATTTGACTTGTCCTGGAGCAACCGTTTCGCAGGAAATGAGGGTCGATCGGCAAAAACGGAGGCAAAATTGCGACTTGACTTGTGCCGGAGGAACCCTTTCGCACGAAATGAGGGTCGAGCGGCAAAAACTGAGGTAAAATTGCGATTTGTCGTGTGCTGGAGCAACCCTTTCGCACGAAATGAGGGTCGATCGGCAAAAACTGAGGTAAAATTGCGATTTTTCGTGTGCTGGGGCAACGCTTTCGCACGAAATGATGGTCGATCGGCAAAAACTGAAATAAAATTGCTGGAAAAGGGGTTTGTGTGTACGAGCGTTTCTGTGTAAAGGTGTTTGTGTGTAAAAGTGTTTGTGTGTACAAGTGCATCTGTGTAAAAGTGTTGTGTGTAAAAGCTTCTGTGTGTAAAAGTCTTTGTGTGTAAACGGGTTTGTGTGTACGAGTGTTTCTGTGTAAGGATGTTTGTGTGTAAAAGTGATTGTATGTAAAATTGCATCTGTTTAAACGTGTTTGTGTGTAAAAGCTTCTGTGTGTAAAAGTGTTTGTGTGTAAAAGTGTTTGTGTGTAGAAGCTTCTGTGTGTACAAGCGTCTGCGTGTAAAAGCGTCTGTGTGTAAAAGTGTTTGTGTGTAAAAGCGCTTGTGTGTAAAGCCGTCTGTGTGTAAAAGCGTCTGTGTGTAAAAGTGTTTCTGCGTAAAAGTGTTTGTGTGTAGAAGCTTCTGTGTGTACAAGCGTCTGCGTGTAAAAGCGTCTGTGTGTAAAAGTGTTTGTGTGTAAAAGTGTTTGTGTGTAAAAGTGCCTGTGTGTAAAAGCATCTATGTGTAAAAGCTTCTGTGTGTCAAAGCGTTTGTGTGTAAAAGCAGCTCCTGTGTGTAAAAAGGTCTGTGTGTAAAAGTGTCTGTGTGTAAACGTGTCTGTGTGTAAAAGTGTCTGTGTAAAAGCGTCTGTGTGTAAAAACATCTGTGTGTAAAAGCGTTTGTATGTAAAAGCTTCTGTGGGTAAAAGCTTTGTGTGTAAAAGCCTCTGTGTAAAAGCTTCTGTGTGTAAAAGCTTCTGTGTGTAAAAGCTTTTGTGTGTAAAAGCGTCTGTGTGTAAAAGCTTCTGTGTGTAAAAGTGTTTGCGATGCAAACTATTGTCTTGCACTTCTCACTATTTTGTCTTGATACTCCTCTTCTCGACTGCCTATAACACATCTTTCATATATTGTTTGTAAAAATGTGTCTCCATACTAACAAGAGAAGACCCTGCTCCTCTACGCTCTCGGGCCATCCGTCGTCTAGTAGCTTTGGAATGATTTTGCAGGTGCAGACGCGTTGGCCGGATGCCACAGCAGTTGCGCTTGGTATTCGTGCTTCTGCATGTGTGGAGGCACGGGCTTAAATTCTGATTGGGTTTGCTTGTTCACCGGCAGTATGTAAGAGGCACCGGGCGACGGAAACACCGTGGAGACGCCAGTAGAGGCGGGGCGGATGCATGTTGGTTTCAAGTGTGGTTGGCTCGCCACGGACGGGTCGGTGTGGTAGAAGCTTGGCCATTGAGAAGCGAAGACGAACGAAAGCTGATGGTGAATAGAATGTTTCAGGTGTATGTGACTAACCATGGAAAGCAGTGGAAAAATGAATGGTTTGGACCGACTTGAGAGTATAACTTGTAAGTGATTGGGTGTTGGAAGGACAATATCATGACAATTTGAGAAAAAAGCAATGTGTTTTTTTTTGCCAGGCAGTGATGGATCCAGCCGGACCAGTTGGTGCATCCGAGGTTAGAAGAGCCGGAGGGGTGGTAGCAGAGTTCAGGGCGTTGAAAGAAAGTGCCGCCAGGCAAGCATGGTGCCAGCAGAAGCAGTTGGTGGACCGGAGGCTAGCAGAATGGGAAAGTTGGTATGTGGCCGAGTTCATGGATCTTGAGTAATGTGTTGTCAAGCAGTGAGGCTTGCATCAAAAACCAAAGTCATACCATAAGTCAGAGGTGGTGGAATGTGAAACCATGGTGAGCATTGTAGAAACCGATGCTTTGGAGCGACGTTACATTGAAAGCATGTAAGCAAAGAACCACGCAAACATGTTGTGCTGCCAGGCAGTGATGGCTCCAGGGGGACCAGTTGGTGGATCCGAGGTTAGAAGAGCGGGAAGGTTGGTAGCAGAGTTCATTAAGTTGAAAGCAGTGCCCCCCCTGGGGGTTTCCCACTACGTGGAAAAACGGTCAGGGTTTCAGGGGTGTTGGAATGTCAAACCATGGAAAGCATTGTAGAAACCAACGCTTTGGATATACTTGAAATTGAAAAGATGTACATTATGATGTACTTGAAGGATAACCATGTCACAGTCCTAGACAAAAAATCTTATTGCTGATGTCTGTTTGTTGAAAGAAGTGAGGCCAGGACAACTTGGGAAGTTGGTAGGAAATGCCTGTGCAGTTTTGCTGCCAGGCAGTGATGGCAGCACCAGATGGTGGACTTGAGGCTAGCAGAGCGGGAAAGTTGGTAGCAGAGTTCATAGATCTGAAATAATGCATCGTCAGGCAGGTATGTTGGAAGGAGGATCAGCAAGCAGAAATGAGGCCAGCAATGTGTGAAAGTTGGTAGCAGATCTTCATGAACGTTGTTTGCTGTGGCAGGCATCGATCGCAGAGCCTGCCAAGAGACGTCGGCTTCTGAAGGCGCCGACAATTGCTGCTGTGTGAAGTGACTGTGGTGTTCCCCGGGCAGGCGACTGAAGTGGTGAGCAGCGATGAAGACGGGAACTAGACGACTGCTCTTCTCCAGCACAGGCATATAAGGAAAGGAAAAAGTGGCTTTGTGAGCGTGTTGTGGTTGGCACCATGCCTTTGTAGCAGAAGTTGGCGTTTGAGGAAGAGCTGGCTCGTCAGTTGTTGCCGTTTGATAGGTTGGTGCTGTACCACATGTATGGCAGTTGTCGGAGTGGAGCTCAGAAGTTCAATGGAGGAAGCGACATACATATATATATATATATATCATATATATATATATGATGATTGATATGGTTTAAGTAGCAGCCAATGCAGTGCATGGAGCAAGGAGCAGGTCGGTAAGCGAAGAGCAGCTGTGAGGATTTTTTTTTCGGTGTTTGGACCGACATGAGTTGACTTGCTTTGGGCTTTGAATTGGGAACGTAGAGGAGAAGTTGGGTTTGAGATACTAGACCATACTTCCAGCGGATTTTCGTTGATAATGGTAAGCTACATGCGCGGGTAGTGTTGTTGTGGTTCGAATGGGTGGGGCGTGGCCAGGCCCCAAGCAGGCGTACAATTTGCAGCAAGGCATGTTGCGGAAGCATTTGATGCAGGAAAGGGGTTATGGAAATTTGTTGGACGATTGAGCATGTGAATGCGACAACAGAGAGGAACTGTTACGCCGGGTAAATTTAACGTGACTAAAAAATAAAAACAAAGAAAATTCACGGACCATGTTAACATACCAAAAAGACACTGTCTCCGGTACTTCGTTAACATGAAATAAGGAGGAAAGACAAGTCTGATTTTGCTTTTGTTGTTCTCATTCCCCACCTGCCAGGTGAGGGTTGTTAGATTTTATGTCAGTTGCCTGCTCCTCTCCTCTCCTCCTCATCTCCTTCTCCTCTCCTTCTCCTCCTCGTCGTCCTCCTCCTCGTCGTCCTCCTCGTCCTCCTCGTCCAAAGGCGACCCGCGATCCACAGTGTTCTCTGCCGGACCTCAACCATGACCATCCATGCTCAGTGTTCTCTGCCGGACCTCAACCACGACCATCCACGTCAGTGTGCCCTGCCGGACCTCAACCACGACCATCCCCGCCCAGTGTTCCCTGCCGGACCTCAACCACGACCATCCACGCCCAGTGTTCCCTGCCGGACCTCAACCGCGAGTATCCCCGCCCAGTGTTCCCTGCCGGACTTCAACCATGACCATCCACGCCCAGTGTTCCCTGCCGGACCGCAACCGCGAGTATCCACGCCAAAAGATATGCCACATAGAGTGCCAGAAGATATGCCAGATAGAATGTTAGAAGATATGCCAGATAGAATGCCAGAAGGTATGCCAGATAGAATGCCAGATAGAATGTCAGCTAGAATGCCAGAAGATATGCCAGATAAAGTGCCAAAATGTTTGCCAGATAGAATGCCAGCAGATTTGCCAGATAATATGCCAGAAGATATGCTAGATAGAATGCCAGATGGAATGCCAGAAGATTTGCCAGATAATATGCCAGAAGATATGCCAGATAAAATGCCAGATGGAATGCCAGAAGATATGCCAGAACATATGCCAGAAGATATGCCAGAAGATATGCCAGAACATCTGCCAGAAGATATGCCAGAACATCTGCCAGAAGATATGCCAGAACATCTGCCAGAAGATATGCCAGGTAGAATGCCAGAAGATATGCCAGATAGAATGCCAGATCGAATGCCAGAAAATATGTCAGATAGAATGCCAGAAGATTTGCCAGTAACAAAATGTATAAATGTCATGGTGGGGATCACACGAAGTAAAGTAATTTCTTTTTCAGTCCTTCCCCAGGAATCCCCAAGAACCTTA
>CAMXCT020005299.1:0-18973 GCA_947184155.2 Cladocopium goreaui | reverse complement strand
GGCAGGGAATAATTGGTATAATGTGATTCTCCTGTTTTCGCACTTGTAGCAAGCTGTTGTACTTGTAACAAACAGTGTCAACTGGTCAACATGTCCTATCTTGATCTTCTGTTATTGCCATCAATTCTAGTACACTGCTAAATCTTATACAAATAACATGATTGCTTTTAACATAGGTTCAAATGAGCTGTATTAGAAACCCCGTAATACTCAGCTATGTATTCGGTGATCCATGGTCCATAATTCGCCGCACCGCCGCACCTAATTCTGGCTTTAAACTGTTTTGAGGGTAGTCCATTTAGGTGGGGAACGACACTGGAACGACATCTGAAACGACATCCAAATCATACATAGACATATATGGGAATCTGTGAAAACTACATTATATTTTGTTTAGTCTTCCATTTCCATCCCCCATGAGCCATTTTTAGCTTTCATAACCCTGTAGCGTTGGTATGCGGTGGTTATGTCATGATGTTAAGTGACAGATCTGATTCCATTTTATTTGAAATCCAATCTGAGTGCTTAGATCGGTCACAGAGCAATATGTCAAATTTTTGAATACCGCCGGCGATCTGAACGACATCCGAAACGACATCTGAACGACATCCAAAGTCGTCCCAGGTGATCATAGACCCATTTGACCCGTTTTGGTTTTCTTTTCTCATTTGAATTTTGAGGCGCACAAAGAAAAGGCAAGAATACAGCACAGACACAGAACAAAGTGATCATTGATGTGGAAAAAATAACAGAGCATGTCGTTTGCATTGCCGGCACTCAAAATCCATTCCTTTGATGGGCATTTCAAACGGCTGGAATGGAGGTACTGTACCCCGTTTAGGACCATATTTTTAGGTAATTATCCTTCACATAGCCTTATATAAACATATATGACCCTTTTATATCGTAGATGTCTCCATTTTCTGTACACAATACAAAACAACCATTCATTGTTCTATTTCTCCGTATCTCAAAAGCATTCAAGATTCCGTCTGGCAATATTAATATATAATCTGGAAATGTGGAGGTCCTATTGTAACATGAAGACCGCCGCATGGAATTACGATGATTTGTGGTTGGGATCAGCATTTTCAAACGGGGTTTTTAATACGACTCAAATCTCGTCAAGCGGATGCCGCTGATTTCTGATCCTTACAGCTGTTCAAACATGTGAATGGAACACAACGAGTGCCTTCCAAAAAACACATTTTTCCACAATTTGGTTGCTTCCGGGCACGTGCATATGCATCAAAATGCATCGGCAAAAGAAACGCCAACTGACTGACAGTTGCTGCAACTGACTGACAGTTGCTGCAGCACCGGGAGCCGATTTCTGCATCAATTCGCTAGATAGAGAGAAAGATAGATAGGTATAGGTAGACAGATAGATCGATAAGTAGATAGATAAGTAGATAGATGGGTGGATAGATATAATGCTGTAAAATCTGATTGTTGCATTTACAATATATATATATATACATATATATTCGGAAACTATATAGATATATACAAGGTGTAAGTAACTAGGTAAATTTCAGTTTTTGTCTATGTTCATATGTATTCTTCGTCCAGGTTAATTATTCAATATTCGATGTGGGGGTGCTAACGAATTCGAAGGAGGAGCCCGCAATATAACCATTTGTGTTTGCGTGATATCTCAAGAAATACTCTACGTGGGGATGTCTTCCACTTCGTAGATGGAATGCCCTATCTATCTATATATATATATATGTGGGGGTTGATGGGTCAAATATGGTAAACTATTTCCTGACTGGGATGCGCATCCAAAGAGAATACCTACGCCCAATTGCAACTTTCATCTCCCAATGCCGCATATTCTGCAACCGCACTTTGCGCGGCTGCAGTTGATTCGTACCGCGCACGGATATGTCCCGGCTGGCCTTTGTAAATTGTACACTCACCTCAGAGCACGGGGGCAAATGACACAAATAGAAACGTCAAAGCACATCGGTGTGCAGTTGGGGCTCCCTATGGAAAAACTTTGTGAGAGAACCTCTGCTTTGTAGCCGCCAAAACGTATATATAAAACCCATCTAGCTATGGTATAATTACTATGTTTGATGATCGTATATTATCAATGTATTTATAGGTAAATAGACATTTTTGAACTTATTTATACATATAGTTACATACATACACATACCAACATGTTAGCAGGAAGCGCGCTCAAACAACAGCCAAACAAGTCGGAGGCGGAAGTTTCGCAGCTAATGGCCTACGCAACACCAAAGAGATCATGCGCTTCTAGAACGTGTGCACGGGCACCTTCACGTTCAGAGCTGCGATCTTCTGCGAGAGGGCTTGCTGCTTTTCCTCTCTTGACATCTCTTTCTCTTGACATTTCTCTCTTGACATATCTTTTTGTTGACATCTCTTTCTCTTGACATCTCTTTCTCTCGACAACTCTTGCGTTTGACTGTTCGGGCAGCACCGTTTCCTCAAGGAGAACTTTCTACCCTTCTGTTTGCTATTTTCCTTTCCAAAGGGAATGGAATCGTGGAAGAGTTCCAAGAAGCTGAACTTGACTTGGATTCTGTTTTGGCCTGGAAAGCCAAGTAGTTCCAGAAGGTTGCGGACATGTTTCTAGCGGATCCTGCAGTTTGACAAGGTTTTTACCGGGTGATCTTGTTCTCAGTGTGCTCCCGGGCATGTACTCTGTATGATGGCAGCCGTGCAATGCAGAAGTTCATGTTGTTGCAAAGTCTTCAGAACACCTCGTGTTTGATACCCGTGTCGGCTTTCATCTTGTTACGCGATCGTATCCCATCTGAGCAAACACAAGAAATCAGCAGCCAAGTGGCCCTCAAGGAAATCAAGGTGAAGTGCATGCACAGCCGCCTGCGTCTTCCTGGCGGCATGAGGCTTCCCAGCAAAGCTGCAAGTCTGTCAGAACGATACAACTCATCAGACAAACAGGTATACAAGTGTGCTATTCTTATAAGCATTCAAGCCAATGACCCGCTAGCACACTCGAATCACACTCGTTGCTGCATCCGTCGCATGTACAGCAGGCAGTTACAAACTCTTTAGCAGCAGCTTGGCTAGCGACACATTTGACATCCGGATTTCCAATGCTCAACCTTGTTCTTTAGGCGGGCGGCGATGAACGCCAGCTCGCTTCAAACCTTGTGACCGCACCAGGTTGAAGGCCGTCCGGTGCACTTTAGCACACGACGGGCGTTTCATCCGTGCTGCTGGCCTTTTGGCAAGAAAGTCTTTGACTTTCCTGGCTTCCTCCTTGCGTCTTGCGTCAAGGGGGAGCTTGGGCTTGGCTTTGACATCGCAGCCAACCCATGAATTCCATGCATCTGAGTTCCACAACCCACCACCAAGCCTTCGGGCCAACACGTGGCCCGAAACCATCTGCCTGGCTGTGGGTGAATACAATATGAATTATGAGACAAGAGCTTGGCAAGGGTCAAGATGTGTAGTTTGATTTCTAAAGTACTTTTGTGCAAGCTCTGTGTCTGACGGAACCATCCATTGAGTTCAGCGTGCAAGCTCTCATTACTTGTGGTGCCCGCTGGTAGCAAAGCATTTTCCGTTGGTGATAGGCGTCCCCTCACCAGCAAATTGTTGAACAAGTAGCCCAACCGATCTGGCTGCGTGGCACTCCACAGCAGCTTGTACAACGGCTTGCCTTCCTCTGACTTCTTGACGACCTCAGGTCTGAAGCACGAGCTGATAGCAGCCAGATGTTCAAGAAAATCTTTGCGGCAAGTCCAAACAAGCAGCTCTTCGGACTTTTGCAAGACTCTTCGGGCTTTCGCCTCGCCCATGCTACCATCCAAGATTTGCGTGCGGAATGCCTCCTCAGCAGAAGTGAATGGCTTAGCATCTTTTGTGAAGAATTGCCACCGCTGTTCGCAAGCCATGCTGGCATCTTGGTTGTTGAATTTGGCCATACATCGCCGCAAAGCTGCAGACCCCGCCGTCTTCTTACGGCCCGAAGCGGATTCGTAGTGCATGGAAAGGTGAACTGGGTCCAAAGACAACGCAACCAAGTTTGGCATGATTTCTTTCAGGGTGGTGAACAGTTTGTAACTGGGCGCGTCCGTAGCCACATACAAGACTTGATGAAGTGCTGCAGCGCTAGCGTGCTTGGTCAATCCCAGCCGAATGTCTTCGGCCCCTTCGCCAGGCGCGGGAAACATAGCAACCACTGCGCCAGTACGCCCCCGAACGGTGATCACACGGTTCACGCTCTCACTCCCATGAAAGGGTGCATCTTCCCGAGCTGCTTTTCCCGCATTGAACGGCTTTTGCCCCAACACGCTCAAGCACACCCTGAAAGTGCCATCAATGGAAATTGCTTTGTATTCCTCGTGTGAGACACATTCCGCCAGAATGGAAGATCGCAAGGCGAGGCACCGGTCAGAAAAGAAGACATCTTCAACCAAAGGCCACCATCGGGCTGTATGGGATGGAAGCAAGTTCACTAAACTGCAAGCATGTCGGGCAGCATCCAGCATAAACCTGGGCCAGACTGTCTTCACCTGCCAACGGTCATGTTTTCATTGCACAAACTCCTGCAATAACACAGCCAACACAATCACCTTTTCCATCGGAACAATCATCAACCTTAATGCGCTAGCCCCAAAAGCATGACAGGTGTTATGCTATATGTTCGGAGTTCCCTCGCCTTTGCGTGGTGCAGGACAATCTCTTGGAAGAGCTGCTCTGCAAAGGGCCTTGTGTAATAGATATTTCCAACCCGGCGGGCGACCAGGCTGTGTCCGAGAACGGTTACATTCACATACCGGGGGCCCGTTGAATCGAGCACCAGGCGAATGCTTTTGTCGATCCAGTTGACAGACGATGGAAGCGGTGGCTGGACCTGTTCCCGTAGCACTTGCGCGCTGCGCAGCAAATACTTTCCGTGACGAACACCTGCAATCATGTCTGAATCATGGAGCGATAGTACGCATTTCAGTTGCTTCGTGCCTGAACAGCAATATTGGTTTTTTGCCACATGATACTTGGACAGATGCTCTTTCACACGGCTAGGACTTTGAAAGCTCCGCCACGGGCACAATGGACACGAATACTTGTTCATCACCTGTACAAACTGTCCTTGCCGAATATGATCACAAACTTCTTTCGCCAAGCTGCCGAGCAGAACCGAATCTGTAATGACGACAGCCCCATCTTCCAGCCATCGGTTGCAACCCGGTTCACCATCATCTGGTGGGTCATCGCCTTCGACAGCGCCTGTAGAAGCTGTATCCGAAGGAATATCTACAACTGCAACTTCATCTCCTGATTCAGAGCTGAGCACATAAACGGATGGCTGCTGCAGCGACGATCTAGCTTGATCAGGTGCTTGCGGTGGCTCCTGTATGCTAGCAGGCCGCTTGCGCCCCGAAGCTTCCAGATTCAGCAACGAGGCCACATCTTCATCGTCCAACTCGTCAGAACAGAAGGGCGCAGGGTCGACAGATTCGTCCAGAACCCGAAAATAGACACATGTTGAACTATCCATACCTGCAGCTACTGCTTGCTCAAAAGCCGATCGAGACTGCTTGTATGCGCCATCTGTATCATAGACGACGCATGCGCCATCATCCTCGCCAATGCGAAGCCCCACACAATGTGGCACCCCCAAGCCCTCTGAATGGACCAAAAAAATTCCAGCGTCAAGTTCTGAAACCTGAACATACGGAATGAGCTTTACTTTGCACAGCTTCTCGCATTGCTTGTAAGAACGGGTGGTTGCAGCCTCTGACTCTGCGGCCACAGCTTGCTCAACCAAAGCCCGATTGCCTAGAAGGCTTGCAATGGCGGCAGGTATGCAGTTTCCATCCTTTTCCAACAAGCTCTCACCCGTTCCCATTGCCGGCGCTTGCTCTGAACTATTTTTGATAAGTTGCAAAACACTTCTGTGACGCTTCTCACGAATGTGGACCTGAAATCCAGTTTTCATCTCGATATGCTTCTGGCTCAAGTCACATAGTTCTTGTGTGTCCATGTCGTGGGGCAAGGCGACCCGCACTCCGTCGAAGTGCAAAGACACATGGGTTGGTTTCAAAGTCTGCAAAAAGACCACCCACTCGCTCAAGATGTAGTCTTCTGCTGCCTGATAGAGATGAGCAAGAATGGACATATCAGGGTTCTTCTTGTTGACGGCTGGAGAACGAAAGCGATGGAATTCGTCTTCTAGCAAAGACATGGATAGCCATCGGACATAAAGGGACACTTTGCTGATGCATATCAAGAATTTATTGCCGGCCAAATCATCAGGGATGGCTCCACCATACAGAATTGCAGTCAGAATTTGTTTTCCCTTTTCTCGACTTGTTTTCAATTCCTCGCGGATAACCTGATCTCTGTGCGACACGCATCGGTCAAAAGCAACTCTGAGATCCTGAGGTAGAGGAGGCACCGGCTTCAGTTTGTCTAAGAGCTGGGCGATCACTGTGAAAACAGAATTGGAAATGTCAAGGTCATGGGTGTGCGAAAGCAGATGCTGCTGGGCTCTCCGGGTGAATTTTTGAGCGCGGATGCCTTTTACAATCTTTCGTGTGCGCAACACTGTGGTGCTGGGGTACTCGTAAGATGACTCTACGGTCCAAAGCTTTCGCCTAGCATCATCATCAACAATTTCGTCCTTGACTCTGGTCTCCTCCTGCTTTACCTCGGGGCCCTTCATCCTTAACCTTTTCCGGGCAGGACTTTGCTGAGAAGAAACGACCTGCGGGCCAGTGAGCTCCTTCAAGAGCGACAAGCACATGCGCTCATGGTCGAACATTTTTTGTGACCTTTCAGCATACTTCTCCTTCTTTGCTTTTGCTGCAGCAGTTGGGCGTCCAGCTGCCCCCGTTTTCCTTGCAATGTTTTTGTAGACCAAGGCCAAGAGTTGAGCATTGTCAGCCCTGCTGGGTGCCTCAACATATGTTGAAAAGGCTGCGGTTGCTAGGCTCTCTTCCAAGTCGGGGCAACTAGTTCTGTCCGTGTAGGCAATGAGGCTTTGTAGCTTCACCCCAGTAGTGATGCCAAGAGCAAAAACAATCTCACTTTTTCCTCGAGAATTTGACTGGATCAATCTCTTGTTTTCCTTCATGGTGTCGATAAGATGCTCCTTGCTCAAGTTTGGAACTCTGTTGAATTTCAACTTTTTCAGCATAGGAGCCGTGAGGTCCAACCTCCTTTGTATGAGCAAATGGTTCATCAATGTCTCGGACACATTGCACCAAACTACATCAGGATCGTCCGCAGGTGGGGGCTCGGAGTCAAGCACAATAACACTAGCAGCGCGGGTTGCTACATTGCGGACGTCACGGGGGGGCATCCCGCACGCTTCCCGCATGGTTTGCTCCGTGAGGCCTTGGTCGCCGCCCCAATATGCATAGTCTTCGATCAAGCGCTCACATTCGTCCTTGCCGTATTTCATCTCAAAAGCGTTCTGGATCTGCAAGGCGGCCAGAATGGCAGGGCCGGAGGTGAGAAATTGCTTGAGGTCCGGGTCCTTTGGGAAGATACCGTCTCTCCACATGTCTGCATAAGCTCCTTGCAAGCGGCTCTTTCATCAATACATGCTTATCTTATCTCGCAAACCCGAAACGGTAACAGCAAAGTAACTTCAACACCCTTTAGGCTTAGACAGCCAGTCCTTCAATCGCGCGAGGGTCTTCGAAGCGCGCGAGGATGCGAAACACAAAGGATCTCCTCAAGATAGCATTGAAGTCTTTCTTGCTGACTTGCATGAACTTGAACATTCTGTTTGCTTCCAATCTCTTCCATCCACGACATTCTATCATGCGGGTACGAAGGCCGTACGGCTTGCGACCCGAAATGCCTTCGGCACTCATAAACTTTTTATAGAGATCCTCTCTGAGCCGCTTGTTGGTGCCCGGGGCCTCTTGTCCTACGGCCACAGATTGACATCATGTCTTTAACATCGAAAGATGAGCTTTCTTTCAGTCCAACGGTTTTTAAATTATGTTAGCTATTGTCTCACGCACTGCTGTCTACTTGTAATCACGACAGAATGTAGCTGTGACACGCATGACGTATGCGCGTCCTACCTGTCAGCACAAAGCAACCATTCAGCTGCTCAATCTGCTTTCTCATCTCGTCTTCGTTCCACCAGATGTTCGGATCGAAGTACGCAAAGTTGGTTCCATACATCGCCTATGGCATTCTCAAGTTCAAAGGCAAAGTTTACTTTAACACTGTCTTCGACTAACCTCTCTATAGACGGAAATAATTGCAAACCCGATTGCTTTTCACAACTTTCGGCGCCTGCAGATGAGCTGAATACAGCGACTGCCCAACTCCTCCAGAAGAGAGGCCAATGAAGATCCGCACGACATTGTACCCTCTTTTCGCCAAAGCCTGCGCTGCTTGGCAACACTTAAAGACAGGAAGGTTGCACCAAAACGTTTGCCGGTAGAACTTCTGCAGCCTTTCGACAATGTCTGGTTGCACAACCCCTTTGAGCTTATGTGGAATGAAGGTGTACACGTCCTTGATGTTAGCCCTTGCGACCTCACAGGGGCTTCAATTTCTGAGGAAGACACCTTCAAATTTCAAGTTCTCTAATGTCTGCCTATAGAGGCGCTTCAACATCCGAAAAGCTAATCTCTGTTTCCAAAATGCATGCAACTTTCACAGTAGCCAGGCCTGGCGAGCTACACCCTCGTTGCAATACTCAACGCAACAATCTTCGAAGCAGCATGCGGATGCGGTTCTCTTTGGAGTCTCGCACCATTCCACCATGTAGTGCAGAAGTTTTTCCTCTGTGAGTTCCCGCGCAAGCCGTACCTTCAACTGGAGCACAACACGTGCTGCATAAACTCGCCAATTTTTCACATCTCCATCCATATCAGCGTCATCTCCACCCCGCTGCTTCACTAAGCTTTCCCCCACATTGCTTACTGCAGCCTTGATGCACCTCGTCTTGAGCAGCTCTTCATTTTCCCCAGCCTCTTGCCATTGCTGGTTGATGACCTGGAGAAGCCGCTCGTGGTCGCGAGGTGAATCTTCGGGAAAGCGCCGAAACATGCCTTCCAGCTCTAAAAGGAAACTACTGATTCTGCTGGAGTCAGGTGGCACCCCCTTGTACCTCTGAAAGGCACCACAAGGGTGTAGCATGTAGCAATCACCTTCATGAAACCTCAAGAAATCGGAGCCTTCTATGATCCACAGCATCAAGGCATGCTCCCGGATCGACATGTCAGCTAGTCGCAAACAAAAGATTGCCCGCGCAGCAGTGGCCAAACGCACCATGTGTTTCGAAAATCGGGGATAGAGGGCCCCAATGTTATCTTGGTACTTCTGAACCACATGCAAGATTGTATCAAAGTTGGAAACCGGCTCAGCGGGTTGACCCTGGAACTCATCGTTCACATCTGCTAAGCTTTGGAATAAATTTGCAAAATCATCAAAAGAGGTGAGCGCTCCTGGTAGGAGACGGCGTTTCTTCAAAACCTTCCATGTTGACTCTGGAACCTCGTCTCCAATGTCAGGCTCTGCATCATCCAATGGCTCCTCCTTGGCCTGCGTTGCTCCGATTGCGGCAGGCTCTGCGCCAGCTTGCGATCTGGGTTGGTTCGAGGCACAGGCCTGGTCTTCAATCTCTGCATCCACTCGTGCATTGAACGACTCCTCATCTGAGGCACCTCCTCGTCTGTCGTCACGGTTGGAAGCATATTGGACACCCAACACTTTGTCTTTTCTACTCTGCCCCTTGCGGCCTGGCCACACGTGAGCCGCCAGGGCTTGGTATAGCACAACATAACGATAAAAGATGAAAGTTGGCATGTGCTTCGGCTGGCAAGGCATGAGAAATGCTGAGCCCACCTGTAGGGATGGCAAGGACAGGACGTGGAAACAAAGCAATGCAAATACCAGCTGTTTGATTCGATCCCTTCTGCTGCTCGAAGACTTGGCAGTGCTGACGACGTCGAGAAGGGATGGGTTGGACTGGATTTCCGGCCAGAAGAATGCAATCATGGCGCTTTCCAGCTGAATGACTTTCCCATCTTTCACTAAGTGAAGAAATATGCGGGCAACTTCCAATTTGTAGCGCCACTCGATACGGGACACAGCAGTGTCAAAGGGAGCTGGCAAGATCCAGAAAAGGGATGGAAACTTTGCAAGTGTGTGCGAAAAGGGGCTTGTGGTTCTGTAAAATTCATCCAGTTGAACCCAAATGCGCTCATAATTTTGCGGTTGAAGAAACGGTTTGCAGAAGATGCTTTGGATCAGAACCGCATCAGCAGCTGTTTCTAGCTTCCAGCCGCCACTAGTAAGCCCCAACAAGCACAATGGTAGGGGCGATGTTTGGCCAGGGTTGACACTGGAAGCCCCTTCGCACGGCCCCCCACCACGGGAATCTTGTCCGATGCCACGCCCTTCCAATGTCTTCATCAAGGCGATCGTTTGCTCTTCCATCAAACAAACGTTTTCGACGAAGGGCGACTCGCCATTGTCCGGATGGCAACCAACAATAAACATCATGGAAACTTCCTGTGTATAGTAGTTTTGCAAGATGTGTCTGTACACATTGAGTTGAAGTCTGTAGTGCCAAAGCGTGCAGTCAGGAACATCTTGGAGACAACCAAGCATGTTCCTCCCAAAGCTTTGGCACTTTGATTGAATGCTTTGCGTTCGCTTCCAATCCACCAAGATGAGCTTGCTGTTGGGTAACTTCAAAACCAAATCGATTGACCCGGCCAGATCTTCCACTTCCGCGTAGATCATCCACTCTGTGCGGTAAATCACGGCGCCCATGTCCATAACAGCACGCAGAAACAACACGCACAAAGCCAGCTCGTGGTCATAAGTCGTTACAAAGCCTCCGTTGAGAAGACATTCAAAAGAAGTGTGCATCCACGTTCCCTGGGAGGCACCTACCTCTGCAGCACTTTTCCATTGTTGCAAGATTTCAGAATCGCTTATAGCAACGCTGAGGAGCAGGTCCTTGTCTTGTGGATGCTCTGAAATAAAATGGCGCACAAGCTTGCAAATATCTTCTGCTGGAGGAGGCGACGCTGACAGCATTGACAGAAGTTCTGAGGCATAATCCAGGGTGCGTAATTTTGACAATAGTGATGCTGGGATGCTTGATCTCAAATATTTTGGCCTTGGCCATTGGTTTCCATTACGCATCAATGCCAACGCCTGCGCCGGATCAAATCCATGGGAAAATCTATGGATGAGGCCTGTTGCTGAAATGCTGACCCGGCAGCCATGCCAGAAGTATGTGTGGCTGAGCGCTTCAAAAGACAAATGCTGATCAAGAGGATGTGCGTTCACAAGCTGTAAGTGGTCAATGACCTCTGGAGATGCGGCCGGCCAACAGGTAGGCTTCGTTGGCATGATGCTTCGTTGAATGTATCCGTTCCGCAGTTGGCCTGGCAGAAGCGGTTGCAGGCCGACACTCTGCAGAGAGGTGCTGTCAAGCAAGTTCAACGCAGAGGTCACAGGTGCAAGCAGTTTTCCATTGCGTCGAAAGTCCCGCAAAATTTTTGCAACAATCCTGTTGTGCTCTACAGGAGCCTGCACTTTGCGTTTTTTGGAGCCACTTTCATTGCATTGCTCAACTTCAGCTGCGAAACATCCCATGTCCAGGTGAACAGCGCTTCCTCCCTGGACATCTGTATGGTCACCATAGTAGAACTGCAATTGCCGGCGCACCGGTCGACACAGCTGCCTCAGCTGCGTTAGCCGCATCCCTGCCAACATATTGCATACATCCAGCAAAGCCAGCTGAAATACATCGACCGGGCGAAGCCTGTGCCAACAGCTGTTCATCAGATCGCAGCGCGCATCTGAATTCATTCCGGCTTCCAGCGGCGTCTCGCCATCCATGTCTCTAGCCAACGCGTCAGCCCCTGCTGCCAGCAGACACCGCACTGTCTCCACACAATTTGCATAAGCCGCTGCATGCAAAGGCGTTTGACCAAAGGTATCATTTGCATGGATGTCAGCTTCACAAAGAATGAGGAGGTTGACCAGGTCCGGCTTGGATTTCAGTGCTGCCAGGTGCAAAGCACTACGACGATTGCAGCCAACAATAGATGGGCTTGCAGAGCCTTGGAGCAGGACTTTGACGCAATCCTCTCTGTCGTACGCAATGGCAGAATGCAGCACCGGCTCTTTAAATCTTCCAGGAGTGTTGATCCAAGAGTCCGGCTCCTGCCCTGCTTCTAAAACTTTTTTGACACCATCAGCATCTCCCTCCAGAACTGATTGAACAAGAGCAGTAGTGTAGGAAGTTGTACGTGGCAGCAAAAGAATTCCAAGAACTGATGGACAACCGATAGAGGCCCATGTAGCCAAATTGGTGACTTCTGCCCCATAAGCATTGATAACATGTATAGCAAACGTGGGATGATTCAATCGCCAGCCCACAGCCTGTTTCAAGTCTTCGCAAGTTTCACCTTCAGCCACTTCCAGAACCAAAAGCTGTTCTCCGGTGACGGCAGATTCCAGCACCACAGGCCCTGCGCCTAGAACATCGTCTGCATTGGTTTGGCGGCTAGGCCCATCTTGCGATCCTCAGCAATCGTATTGTCGAATTGAACATGTGTGTGTGTGTGTGTGTTTGTTTCAACACTAAAAAACAATCCAAGAGGTGCCTAAAAATATAGTCTCTGGCGCATACAATCTTGGAACAAAGCTGTGGTGCATAGAGCGTTCTGTAATTCAGCCCAAGCATCCGCTTCCACATGGCTGAGTATGAAGCCTTCTCCACTGGTAAACAGCAGTTTCCCAGGTTCTTTTCGACGACTCTTCCACAGGGTTTGGGAATGTCCGAATTGCGTCCAAGCTGCCCAATCTAGTGGAATCACATAGCCTCCGGAAATGCACGAAATAAATTCGGAGACGCTTGCGGGTTTGCTCTACCGACTGCTCCATTTCACCTGGCTTGGAATCAGAAGATGATACTGCTGCAAGTGCGCTTTTGCAGTGGGAAGCTACATCTGCCCATGAATCAGCGTCAGCATCTGCTGCTTGCAGAAGAAGATCTGACAAGACTTGCCACAGGCTTGGGCGCGCACGAAGAACATCGATGAATTCGAAGCATAAAGATTCCCAGAGCTGCGTTCTCTCCTCACTCCAGCCCTGAGGCTCAGAGTCACTTCCCCCCACCACATCGAAATCAAACGGGCACTCGGCCAACTCACCTTGGCTTCTCCATTGCTTAGAAGCCCGGAACAAAGTTGAGCATGGCACATACTTGTGGATCAACTCCGCATGTCGTCGGAGAAGGTCTTCCCACTGCAGGCAAAGATAGCAGCGGTCCATGCAAAGGCGAGTTGTGGCAGCAGAGCAGGACAAAGTAAAGAGTGTGTCCCCATCTTTGTCTTGGAGCATGGGGTCTGCTCCAAATTCCAGAAGTGCATTGACAATGTCGGAGTTTCGTTGATAAGAGGCATCATGGCCAGGTGTGCAATGATGACAATCCAAAACATTTGGGTTTGCAGATGCATTGAGAAGTGCAAGCGCCGAATCTGCGCGCCCTACGCAAGCTGCCATGTGCAGCGGGCTTCTGCGTCCAGGGGGAAAGAAATCGATGGTGGCATTGCCTTGAATGAGAAGCTCGACCACCTGGCAAGTTGAGCTTCTGACCGCAGCCGCCAATGCTGAATCAATGAGGATAGCATTCGGGTCTTGACCGGAGGCAAGTACCCTTTCAACCTTCTTTGGATCCATGTCCTCAATCGCGTCGAAAAGGCTCTCAGTCAGTGATTGGGTTTTCGGAAGAAAAACCACTGACACTGCGGGCGGACGGCCCAAGTCTAGCCAGCTATCATCAGACGTGATCTCCTGCCCAGCATGCAGCACCCGCACAGCGAAAGAAGGCACACCTGATGCTGCAGAGACTTGCCCACGCACCATTGTCAAAATGTCACTATCTTCTGAAACCATCACTGTTGTGAGAATATGGCCCGTTAAGGCGTTTTCCACAGTGATGGCGCCGCCAAGTGTATCCGCAGTCCTGTCATCATGCTGGCTGTCTGCGCTGGTGATGCGGTACACTGCCTCGTACTTGTCAAGCAAGTTGTCGGACCAGGCGCTAATGTTTCCAATGTGTGTGCGACACGTGGGCCGAAGGATGCATGTCCAATCTTGCCAGATTTCAAAGCCCACAAAGTGGCTCTGCCGGAAGAGGACATACTTCCCTGGTCCCATGGTGTCGCCAAGTCCCATTTTGACCAATCTTTTCCTGAGATAGGGACTCGAAATGCTCATTCCACTGCCCTGTCCAATCACACCTTCAAAATTTTGGTGATTCTGATATACAATCGTTATGTCAACTTGGCGAGAGATGGTGCAAAAAGAGAAAGATGCAGCTGAATTCACTAGGCCGAGTCTCTTGTACCGTTCCAACATGCGGTTTCCATCTGCAAGGGCCCAGAATGGACCGTCTTGGATGTATGGCAATTTGATACCGAGGGAGCGGAGAGCGTCTATGAGGCACACATTTTTTTTCCGCTCGGCTGCACGGATGGAGGTGGGTGTTGCTCTACTTTTTGTGGCCGGCGTAGGCGGCTCTGGGGATGACGCATCGATCGTGCTGCTGCCGAACTCTTCCAGAACAGCAATGAATTGCTGATGTTCCATTAACCGCTGCTTGGCCCAGCGTTTAGCGGCTTTCCGACGTTCATGCACAAGGACCTTGTCCCAATAGGTCCGTTCTCGGCGACGCTGTCTTTGGCGACGAGTCAAATTCGACCAATCTTCCCAGAAGTGTCCGTCCGGGCCTCACGCAAGTGTCTTGGAAGCTGCATGGTTGAGAGTTTTGAAGGCAGCAGTGTGTGTGTGTGTGCGGGTATATTCAGCCAAGATGCCGGAGCCCGGCTGCCCGAGAGAATGCGCCAATCCTGGCGAAAGAAATGACTCACATGCAATGTAGTGAACTATTGCTATGATGGCTTGGACACGGCAGAGCACGCACCTTCATCCAAATTGGACTCGAGCATTTTCAGTGTTTGGGCTCCACTGCACATTATAATTAGTGCAGGCATTGTTTTTTTCACACTCGCAGTGACAATTACCAAAGTTGCTTGTTGCATCACAACGCTCCTGAACTACTTTCAAAATGTTCAGGCTGCTTACCGCCTCAGCAGAATTAGCGATCTCATGGAGCAAAGTAGACTGACAACTGGATCCATGAAGCGACTACTTCACTATGAATGTACATGCTAACCGGAGAATCTGTGACATGACTCGCTGCTTTACTTGCTCAGCAAGTTGGGCCAACTTCCAAAATCAGTCACGGAACCTGGCTGCCCGAAAGAATTAGCCAATCCTGGCGACAAAAAAGCCCATGTGCATCATAGCGAACTTCAATGCTATGGTTGCATGGGCGCGACAGACCTCGCACCTCCACCTAAATTTGGAACATCTTCGTTGCACACTCGCAGTGACAATTGCTAAAGTTAAAAGTTGCTTGTTGCATCACACTCCTCCCGAACTCCCTTCAACATGTTCAAGCTCTTTAGCACCTCAGAAGAATCAGCGATCTCACGGAGCGAAGTCGGCCGACAACTGGATCCATGACTACTTCATTATGGAATTGCTAACCGGTGAATCTGTGACGTGACTCGTTGCTTTACTTGTGCGACAAGGTACAGCAACTCTCATGAGGCTTGTCTAAGCCGCCGCAGACAATCAAAGAATTGAGCGGCCCTGGAGCAAGACAGGCAAGAAACAAGTGACACAAGAGTTGTCGAGACAACCAGCAACTGCCTTCGAGCTCTCCTCCAAAACTTGGGCTCTTATGGCCTTGGAGCTCCAAGTTTCAATACTACGTGTTGGTGAACACGCTGAGAAGGCGGCGCTCGCAACAAGTTTGATTTGCAAACAAGTAGCATGTCCATAGCAAAAGAACCGCCTGGCCCAACTTGATGTCCGTTGAAGATTTGAATGTCCCGACAGGGTCAAAATGAGCCACAGGTCCTCATTCAAATCGCACAAGCGGAAAGCAAAACAAACGCTTTGGTTTTGTCAGAACCAGCACAAGGTCTCTGCAAATTGTCAAAAGCCAGGAATCCTTGGCATGACAAGCTGCAGGACGACATGACACAAGATTGCTGCAAGAAGAAAGGACGCGTGACAACTCGTTTTGATCCAGAAAGCACTGCGACGGCAACGCAATGGTACATGCACAATCTGTAAGCCTCAAGAGTGGAATGCATTGGTGTGGGCCACAATCGATCCTGAGCATCCAAATCCATCCTCAAATCCATCCACTTTTTGAGGTATTGTCTGTACTTGGCATGCCTTCACCCCATTTCACCCCTAATATCACCGAAAGCTGATGCCAGGCCTGAGATTTTGAAATCCACTGTGAACTTCTTTAGCACTTCTTGGCCTGAGTGGGAACAACGTTGCAAGACTTTATGCAAATCGCACTTTTCTTGTGGATTTTCTGTCCGTTGCTATGCCTTTACGTCATCTGCACGGCAATCCAACCGCAACCAGGTAGTTAAACCACAGTCTGACATTCTTGCGAATGGATATACAAACTGTTTGCACGCAGTAAAGCTATCCCCTGCAAACTGCCGCATAAACCAGCGCGCAGGCTTGAAGTGCGCAGCGTGCTGAGGGCATTGTCATGCACTCAGCGAATTTGCATACCATCGACTCGAAAGGCATACAGATGCATGACGCTCCGCTATCCACCCTCTCCGCTACCATCCTCCCGGCCATCACCTCAGCTACCATCCTCTCCGCACACGCAAAATGCAGGAGCGGCAGTGCAAGAACTTAGCTATGTGCAGCTTACGTACAGAACGGCAACAGAACAATGACTTCTGCGCGCTGCACCTGCAGAGCCCATACGCAAGGTGTTTCCGGGTGGGAATGGGTGGGAAAGCTATGGCGCAGACTGCAGCCAGGTCCGGATATTGCTCGGAAAAGTTGGCAATACCAAAGCTGATGAAGTGTGACACAGCTCGACATATGCCACCATCGCTTATATAGAAGGGCAGGAACTATAAGATGCATAGACACTCCGCTACCACCCTATCCGCTACCATCCTCTATGCACACGCAAAATGCAGGAGCGGCAGTGCAAGAACTTAGCTATTTGCAGCTTACGTACAGAACGGCAACAGAACAATGACTTCTGCGCGCTGCACCTGCAGAGCCCATACGCAAGGTGTTTACGGGTGGGAATGGGTGGGAAAGCTATGGCGCAGACTGCAGCCAGGTCCGGATATTGCTCGGAAAAGTTGGCAATACCAAAGCTGATGAAGTGGTGACACCAGCCTCGACATATGCCCACCTCGCTTATATAGAAGGCAGAAACTTAAGAATGCATAACGCTCGCCCTCCACTATCCGACTACCTCCCCTACGCCACGCAAAATGCAGGAAGCGCAGTGCAAGAACCTTAGCTATTTGCAGCTTACGTACAGAACGGCAACAGAACAATGACTTCTCGCGGCTGCACCTCCAGAGCCCATACGCAAGGGGTTTACGGTGGGCAATGGGTGGGAAAGCTTATTGGGCGCAGACTGTCATCCAGGTCCGATATTGCTCGGAAAAGTTGGCAATACCAAAGCTGATGAAGTGTGACACAGCTCGACATATGCCACCATCGCTTATATAGAAGGGCAGGAACTATAAGATGCATAGACGCTCCGCTATCCACCCTCTCCGCTACCATCCTCTATGCACACGCAAAATGCAGGAGCGGCAGTGCAAGAACTTAGCTATTTGCAGCTTACGTACAGAACGGCAACAGAACAATGACTTCTGCGTGCTGCACCTGCAGAGCCCATACGCAAGGTGTTTACGGGTGGGAATGGGTGGGAAAGCTATGGCGCAGACTGCAGCCAGGTCCGGATATTGCTCGGAAAAGTTGGCAATACCAAAGCTGATGAAGTGTGACACAGCTCGACATATGCCACCATCGCTTATATAGAAGGGCAGGAACTATAAGATGCATAGACGCTCCGCTACCACCCTATCCGCTACCATCCTCTATGCACACGCAAAATGCAGGAGCGGCAGTGCAAGAACTTAGCTATTTGCAGCTTACGCACAGAACAGCAGAACAATGACTTCTGCGTGCTGCACCTGCAGAGTCCATACGCAAGGTGTGTACGGGTAGGAAAGCTATAAGCGCAGATTGCTCATCACACTCCAACAAGCAAAGGTACTGATTCCGTGCAACGCGTTTTGCGCAAAAAATGTGTGAAGAAATGGTTGTTTGAAACTTGCGTCTATAATATATATATATATCTATCTATCTCTCTCTCTCTCTCCCTCCCTCTCTCTCTCTCATTGTATGTAGATATTATACAATATGTACATATATATATATATACCTACTGAACCTTATATCCACCTTTTTTGGGGTATACTATTTGGCCACGACAGCAAGCCGTGCTGATTCGATGTGCCAACCGGGAGTGATGTATTGCTGTACTTCAATCAGTTGGTTTATAAGAAAAAACCTGCAGGAAACATCCATCTTTAACTGGAAAATTTGTGGTTTCCTGTAAATATTCCTTTAGACCAATCCATTGACTGTATTGATTTGGAAGCAACACATGGGAATAATGAATTGTTCATTCTAAGATATTCGAAGTCTCGAATTGCTTGAATTTCATCCCTCCGAATGAAAATTTGATGAGATTTCGGAAATCCGAAGAATTCTCTGAACGTTCGAAATTGCACAAGGTTCAATTGTTTGGCTGAATATTTCGTCCAGATATTGGTTTAACCCCATAGTTGTTTGTATTTATCCGTAATCTGGGACCCCGCAACGAACCCGTAATTTACCCATAATTTCACCGCAATTACTCATGCACCATTCGATTGTTGGTCTTTTTGCTGCATAGATATATATCAATGTCGGTATCTAGAAGAAATCAAATGGATTTTAAGAAACTTGTGTTCGATGTTCATCGAGTTTTGTTTCGATTTCTGAATATTTATGGTCATGTGCCTTTGGGGGACCGGACTGTTGGCAACTGATTTCATTTGGA
>CAMXCT020005298.1:0-12995 GCA_947184155.2 Cladocopium goreaui | reverse complement strand
GGATCTCCACTGGCCGACACTTGGAGACGATCGCTCTGATTTTCGCGATGTGACCCAATTTTATCAGGAGTTTGAGGACATCTGCGGCCTAGCCAACTCTTGCAAAGGAATGAGTGCGAGGGAGATGCTGTTAGCACTCCGGTCCAGATGCAGGGGTAGTCGTCTGAAGACGTATACCAGAACCTGTACAAGACCGCTTGGCAAGCCGGAGAGGTTGTGAACAGCCCGGAAACGGTCTACGAGCGAATCAAGGCTAAGCACCTCGTGTTCAGTGAGTCCAGAGAAGAACGTGAGATTCGCATCGACAGCGAGCATGCCAGCCTGGCAAAGGGGAAGCTTATACCGGGCACCAGTTCGAACCGTTGTTTGAGCATTCAGTGGCGGAGCTCGAGTCGGTCGGCCTTGGCAAGACTCCTCGAGAACTTTTCCTGAGCTATCTTCGAAAGGTCAGCCCTACGCTTCAAAAGGAGATCAGGGGAGACAAGAGGCTATGGGGCTCCGAAGCAGTTCTGAGCGGACCTCAGACATGGGAAGAGGCCCACAAGGTGGTCCTCGAATTTGAGCAACGGGAGGCAACCAACCGAGCTACCGCAAGTGCAGTCTACACACTCCATGGTGAAGGTGAGGACCGTCCGAGTGGCCGACCAAAGCACCCGAAGAAAGTGAAGAAGGACGCTAAGGAAGGCCTGGCATCGGGTGCAAACCCTGAGCATCGAATATTGATTGTAATCAATAAGATAACAAAGATATTGATTTTGGATTTTTTCAATATTTCTAATTGATTTAGTTTGCCATGAAAATCAATAAGGAAATCAATAGCCAAAACAACTTTTGTAGGGCTTGAAATCAATAGCAAACAGCAGTAGTTTGACCTTGTAAATCAATACAGTTCAAGGCCAAGGATATAGAGTTCAGCAGCCTAAGGAGCTCCAAAATTGCTCTTTTTTCCACTTGTCAAAGCTCCATAGGCCATCCTTTTGTCAAGGAGGCTTAGGCCTACCTTTTGGCAAGGTAAACCATGCAAGGTGAAACAGGATTTCTAGCAACTTCCTTTTGCCAAGAAAGCACAAGCATGTGCAGATTCCCTTTTGTCAAGGAAAAGGCTAGTACTCTAGGTCACTGTCTGGTGTGACAGCTCCTATTTCAAAGCCAAGCCTGGTGAGCTGCATATGGAGCAAAATTCGATATTTCACCAAAAGTTTAGCACTTAGCCTTGTGCTTTTCACTCCCATTGCAATTGAACTTCCCAATCGTGACACCCTGCCAACAAAGTCCTCTGCTCTGAAATTCCATGTATACTTGGGATTCAAAAATTGAAAATTTTTGATGAGGTGGTGCATGGCATGGAACTTCCAAACTATATGATAGAGCTTTCTATCATTTTCTTGGGCCCACTGGTTGAGGCCCCAATAGAGCTCACAAAACCTTTTGTCAAGGTTGAGAGCTTCAAGGTGTTCCTCTTGGGTGGGGAACATATCGGCTCTGTCAATCAAATTCACCAACTCAACCATTGACTGCAAAGCTCCTACCATGTGCTGGTGCAATGCATCATCTGCATCCAGCATTGCTTTGAGAACTGGAAGAAAAGCTGCCAAGAGGTGTTTTGTTTCAGCACCTTTGCAGTCAAGCTTTGGGTACTCTTTGTGTGGCTGCCTTGGATCACAAATCATTGAGAGTTTCAGATTTGTTAATCTTGTGCTGGAACCGAGCAATCTGCAATTTTCTTGGACCTGGTTGAAGATAAGTGCTAGTCTATCACCAGGTTTCTTGGTCTGTTTTCCTTTTCCTTGAAAATAACAGAGATGGTGCAGCAAAGATCCCAATAGATGATTGCAAACACCTTTGCAAAACAACACATGTAAACCGTCCTGCCTCACCATCCTAGTGGTCAGCCCTGGGATGTTGAATAAGGGGTGGGCATGGCCTTTTGTCAAGGCTGCAGGTGTATCGATGTATTCATAATTCTGGTCATTGGCCAAAAGAAGTTTGAAACTCTTGCCTGCTGGGCAGGGTTCCTTTTTGATCATTGGCTGCATACAGTCGCACTCATGGCAAGGTGAGTAATTGTTCCAGTGGGGCAAGGACAGGATGTTGGAGAACATCTCCTGATCTCCTTGCACTGACCAGATGCAGCATCTGAACCCCCTTTGTGTCAAAGGTTGCCCAGCAAGCTTTTCAAACACAGACCCTTTTGGCAAGGGTCCATTGTTTGGGCCATAGGATGGATGCACACCATCCTGCAAAGCTTCAAAGGACCATAGGATCCAATCCATCAAGGGTTTCCAAGTTTTGTCATGTATAGTACAAGATTTGGGAAACCCAGCAATCAAGAAGTGAGAAGTGAGGCTGCTGTATGCATTGAGGAAGCCACCCCAATTCCAAACCAGCAAAGAATCTCTTTGCTGGTACTCTACACCATCAGCATGCAAAAAGAGTGGTATGGTGAGGGACTTGTCCTGCACCTTTCCTTTGGCAACCCCAGTCCTTTTGTCAAGGCATATGGGGTGAGCCATGAGCCTGTCATCTTTCACATACTCGACACCTTGCCAAAAACTTTCGAGGTCTTCCACGCCAAAGATTTTGTCAAACTGGTCTGGATAGTGGTTGAAAATATCTGAAAACAGCAGGTGAGGGAGCATGACACCAGCCATGTCCAAACAAGGCTTGGAAGTTTTAGGGTCTTGGCATTCTGTTTCCACAGATATTCCCTTGCTGATTCGGCAATCTTTGAGGAATTGTGCACACATATCTCTATGCACATTTCCTCCCTGGGCCCCAAAAGACCCTGTTGCTGCTATTCTCTGAAGGTCTTGGCCTTGAGCACCATCTAGAATGGCTTTGTGTGCCACTTCCTGCACTAGCTTGGCACTCAGCTGCCCATGGCTCCAAAGAGATAGCAGCAGCTCAGACAAGCCCCCTTTGGATCCTTCCCCTTTTCCTTTTGTCAAGGTTTCAGGGATTTGCTTAGCCACTTCCAAATCTGTACCCCTCAGCCTCTTTACTGGCTTCATGGTGGTGACACTAAAGAAAAAACCTTTTGGCAAGGCATGCTTTCCTTTAAGGAAAAGCTTGAACCAAAACCTTGCACAAAACATGCTTTAGACACCCCTTGGCCACACCAACCTTTTAGAGCCCTTAAGCCAACCTGCTGGTTCTCCCAAACTTTGTGGTCCCCATGTATTTTCAAAGTTTTGGTGAAACCCAATACCCCAAAAAAACACGGTGATTTGGTGGTGGATTACCCCCTAAGCCACTGCTTGGTTGTACTGCAGCACTTTTTGAGCTTGGTGCCTCAAATCTGTTTGTCCAACCCAAACCCTTCACCACCCCTTTGGTCAAGGAGGGAAAGGTGTAAGCCAGTTGGGGTGCAAATCACCTTTTGTCAAGGCAATAAGCTGTGCAAGCCATTTCCTTTTGGCAAGGTAATGGCATCATCAAAAAAAGGCTACCCCTTGCCACAGCCAGCTATACATGGACCCTTTTGTCAAGGGTCCAAGGGGCCCTTTAGACAAGGGCCACCTGTGGCTGCTGGTTGTTCTAGTTCTTGCTGGTTTTGGAAAAACTTCTGTTTGCCAATGCTCTGAACTCTTTCACCTCCTTTTTGATTTTGTTGGTGGCTGCCACTGCACCTATGATGTTTTGCTTTGCTGACTCCACATTGCCTCCCTTGCTTTTGCTTGTTATTGCCTTGAGCTTTTGCTCCCACTCCTGGGCTTCTTTCAAAGCTAAGGTGGCATCTTTCCTGTCCTGCTTGGAAGTTCTGCCTGCTGCAGTGGCAGCATCCAAAGCTTCTTGCAAATTGGCCATGGCCACCCTCAGCTGTTCTTTGCTCTTTTGTGCTTTTGTCAAGCACTCAGCCCATTCTTCTTCTGGTGTTTTCTTGTCCTTATCTTCATCTTTGCTATTCTCATCTTCACCATTTGTAAGGGCCAGCAAGCTTTTGGCCCTTCCTTTTCCCTTACCTTTTGGCAAGGTATCTTTTTTGCCTTTTGTCAAGGCACCTTGGCCTTTGAAAGCAACCTCAGCTTCTTGCATGCTGGCCAAAGCCCCCTTGCCCCAAAAGGCCAAAAACTCCTTTTCATCTTCTTCTGTTTCCAATTCCCTTTCCTGGCCTGCTGTCACTTTGTTTTTCCTTTTCAATACTGTTTGTTTGCTTTGGTCTCCTTGGTCGCAATAATTGTACACTCCAGGTGTCCATGGGTCAGACCTCCAAAGAATCCTGCCACTGTTCAAGTGCATGGTGAACTCTTCCTGGCTGAATTCTTGCAGCATTTTCATCTCACTGACCCATTTCTCACCTTTTGTCAAGGTTTCACTTGCTTCTTTGGAAGCTTCTGTGTGGAAGAACATACCTTTCTTGTGCTTGAGAAACCAAAGGACTACCTCAAGCCCTTTTTCCTTTTTTGTGAGTTGCTCATGGGCTGATCTCTCTTCTGGCTTGGCTTTCAAATATGTTTGGTGTTTTGACCACATCTTGGCAGATTCATCTTTTGTCAAGGAATCTTTCAAGGCCAAGGCAGCTTCCTCTGGAGACTGGTTTTCCTCACTCACTTTTTTCACTCTCTCATCCAAACTCAGTTTGCCAAGCTTGGCAAGGTCACCTTTTGTCAAGGTGCTTTTCTGTTTTTTACCTTTTGCCTTGGCTTTGCCCTTTGGGCAAGGGAAAGCTTTGGCTGCAGGTTTCTTCAAAATTCCTTTCCACACATGTTTTTTTTTGGTGGCATGGAGCCTGGAAGCCAAACCTTTTGTCAAGGCTTGGATAAAAAAATGTGGTCAAGGATAGCGGTATTTGTCTTGGGCCAAAAATATAGCTATGCCAAAGAGTTCAAACTAATGAACCAGAGTTTTCATGCACAGCCAGCCTTGACAAAAGGCTTTTAAAAAAAACAGTGAACCTTGAATTTCACCTCAAATTTCAACAGTTTCCAAAATATCCTGGCCAAAAACTAGCCAATACCATTTTGATTAATTTTGACGAATTTTGACCAAATTTGACCAATTTTGACCAAATTTGACCAAATCATGGTTTTTGTCAAATTTGGTCAAATTTGGTCAAATTTGTATTTTTGTTTTTTTTTATGAAAGCATTGTTGATCACCTTTTGCCAAGGTTGAGAGCCATCAAGCCCTGACTAGTTGGGCCTTAACAATTGTTTTTATCCCAAAGAAGCAACATTGAACCCATGATGATTTCCTCAATTCTGTGCACTTTAGTTGGATTGCTAATATGAATTTCAGGTTTCATGAAATTGAAATCCTTGAGAAATGTTGTGTTCAGAATTTATTGCAAACCTGGTTTAAGAAATGTTTCCTAGCATTCATTTGATGGGCTAAAAGTTTTACATGACCTTATTGCACATATATATTTCTATTTATTCTTGAATTTATATGCATGAAATATTTCCATTGCTGTTCCAACCTGTGAACATACCAAAAAAGGTACACAAACAAAAAAAGAAACACTATACATAACTTCTTTAATAATATAAAAATAGTTTAATTTAATAATTCATTGGTTATATATATTTGTTTATTTATTTTTTTATTCATTCATTTATTTATTTGTTTACTTGTTTATTTATTTATTTATTTCACTTTTGCTTATTTGATTTATTGGGTCTTCACCAGGGCCACCCCCTTTTGTCAAGGAGGGGCTTGAAACCCAACTGCAGCCACCATCTCTTTTGTCAAGAGGCAGTGGCATTTTTCAAAAAAAACACTACAGCCACCATCTCTTTTGTCAAGAGGCAGTGGCATTTCTCAAAAAAAAACACTAAAGGCATATCTCTTTTGTCAAGAGACCTGCCAGTGAGGACTGTACAGAGTGTGGGGTAGCTGTGCAGCTTCATGGGATGCCATTTTCTTCCTTTTGTCAAGGAGCAGTGCAGCTCAAGTGTTTCAGCTAACCTTTTGTCAAGGAAAGCTTGCACAGCCTGGGCAAAGGACCTGTAGGTATCAATCCCTTCCCAGTATTTCTCATCCCACTTGGACACCACAGGGTATGTTTCAACACCCCATCTGCTGCATTCATCAATGACCTCCCAGGTGTCATCAAAGACGGTTTTGATGTTGTGGTAATAGCAGGCCTGTGCTTTTCCATAGTTTCCAGTCTTCTCTGTTGTGTAGATTTGCTTTTCCCAGCCCTGCCATACCTTCCAGCTCAGTCTCTTGGTTTCTTGGGCTCTGTCCCACCCTGAGAAACTGCAAAGGTAGACCTGGTACCCAGCATCTTTCAAAGCATCCAAGGCCCTGATGTTTTGTGGGGACACATTGTCATGCCATTCCAGGGTGTGGTGCCAATCCACTGCGACCTTTTCAGCTTCTTGCAGAGCCAAGGGTGGGCTTTCTTTTTGAACCCATTTTTTTTGACCCCTTTTGTCAAGGGGTGACTGGCTTCTGCTTTTCTTGGGGGGTGACTCCTCAGATTCACTTTCAGTCTCAGTGTAGTACTCATACTCACTGGAGCTAGAAGCACCCCAATCCACAACCTCTTGCACTGGTGGCTTTTTTTTCCTCTCAGGCTCCTTCCCTTTCTTAAGTTGCTCTTTGGATGGCCCAAAAGTCTTTGGTGCATCACTGCCTTTTGTCAAGGCATCTTTCTGTTCTGGTGCATCACTGCCTTTTGTCAAGGCATCTTTCTGTTCTGCTGCTGTGGGCTCCTCCTTTACAACTGTTTTGTCAACAGCTGCTTCCTTCACATCCTCCGGTTTGACAGCTTTTTTGTCAAAAGCTGCATGTTTTTCTTTTTCCATGTCCTTTTTCAATTCTGCCTTCTCTTCTTTGCTGGCCAAGTTATACTTGATCTCCAAGGCTGACATCAGGTGTGGTTTCTTGTTGCCATGTCTCTTGTCTTTCTCCCAGTCAACCTTCTTGGAGTGTTCATCTTCTTTCTCCATAGTGTCATTCTCTCTTTTCATTCCTGCTTCTCTAAACCTGGCCCTTCTTGCATTGCTCACAGTGCCTGACCCAGTTTTTTTCCCTTTGTTGTTCTTCATCCTTTTGGCAAGGATGCTGCACAACAAGGCCTTTGGTCAAGGCACAAGGCTGCTACCCCCACAGGCACCTTTGGTCAAGTTGCTGTGGAAAACAAAAAGGTTTGAGCAAAAAAGGTGCTGCAGAAAACAAACAGATGGCCACAGCACTGGTGCAAGGAACCCTTTTGTCAAGGGCCCACAACATGCTGAAGTGCTAACCTTTGGGGGTGGCATGTTGTTTTGAAATGGGAGGGTGAAAACACTGATGGCTAGCCCCTAAAACCCAAAGAGTTCGATTGTTTCTTTGAGAAGATTGTGGGAAACCAAACCATCACAACACTGTAATCTGTCCATATCAAAATGGTATCCCCCCACGAATTCTTTGAATAAACTAATATTGGCTAACTTGGATTTAGGTGCACATATGCCTTTGTTGTTGTTGTTGTTGTTGTCGTTGTTTTTTTAAAAAAAATTGCCCTTCTCCAAGAAAAACCAGTATGCATAGGTAAACCAACACATACACATATGTATACCACCATATTTAATTGCCTATGTATGCTTATGCAATATCCATCATTTTGCAAACACCTTAGGAATATATATATATATATATTTACAGGTGATGATTCAGCACAACCTAGATGGTTGGTATTGAAACTTGAGCATGTTTTGCAGTTTTTGGCTTTGTTTTTCTGTTTGGCAAATGGCTGCACAAGTCCCTTTTGGCAAGGGCAACTATAGTGAAACCTTTGCCATGGGGCCAGCCCCTTTTGTCAAGGAGATGGTGCCACTTGCAACACCACACCTTTTTTCAAGGTAGGCAGCTGCTTAAAAATTGGAAAACATGGTCACCAGCACAGGAGCTCAGCCCTGCTCTTGATGGCTTCTTCCTTGGTGATGTGTTCATTTTCAAGCTTTCTTTTGATGATCCCAATGACCTCTCTGTACTTTGGGCTTTGCTTTCTGGTAACCTCAATGATGAGCTGTGCTTTCTTCCCTGGCCCTGTGCTGCCTGTCAAGTAGGCCCTTTCTGGGTTGGTTGGGTATGTAACATACACCTTGTGCCAGGGTTTTCTGTTGCTGCTTGAGCTGGCTGTGCTGCTTGCAGGTTTTTTTTGCTGTTTTTTTTGATGTTGATTCCTTTTTGGTCCCTAGCCCCATGGCTTTTGTCAAGCCTGTGTCTTTGTCTTGGGGCTTCCATGATGAAGATTGGGCAGCCACCTTATGACCCTTCCTCCTCTTCATGAAAGAACCACCTTTTGGCAAGGGGTCAGCTTTGGATGGCAAGGGTTCTGACTGGCCAGGGCTATTCAGACAAGCTGGGAACCCTGATGAGTTCAAACTTACATCACTTTCATGTTTCTGCAGCTTCCTCCTTTTGTCAAGGGGGGGTGTCTCTGCCTTCTGTTCTTCCTCCTCTTCCTCCTCTTCCTCCTCTTCCTCCTCTCCCTCCTCTCCCTCCTCTTCTTTTCCCTCCTCCATACCCCTTTTGTCAAGAGGCTCCTCCTTATCTCTTTTGTCAAGAGGCTCACCATTACAACTATCATTTCCCAGCATGCTTACCAATTTTTTAAGCTGGAGGCAATCCTTTCCTGTCAGTTTCCCCACACACTTTCTCATTTCTTCTTCTGATTTCAACCTTCTCAAGTGTAGCAAAATGACTGTCACCCTCTCAGCCCTCATGTTTGTCCATACTTGGCAATTCCAGTCGGTTTGGTTCATTGCAGGTTTCTCTTGTACCAGTTTCATGATGCTTTGTCTCAGGGGGTTGGGGTGAATTTCCCCAGGAGGAGAAATTTTCAGCAGGTCTTCAAGAAGTGGCAGACAGTGGATGAGACCTTTGGCATCAGTTGCTTGGCTCCTAGAGACTGTCTCATATGCTCCAAAGCTTTTGAGCAGCTCTTCATGTGTGTGAAAAGCCTTGTAGAGAAGGTATGGGTCCACATAGGGTTTGGCAAAATGTTTGTGCCCCCCTTTGCCACTCATTCTCAACCCACCCTTTTGTCAAGAGAGGATTGAACAAAGAACCTTTTGTCAAGGCACACAGCTGGTGACAATGAATAAACCTTTGCAAGCAACCTTCTGTCAAGGCAGCTGCACAGCCTTTGGACAAGGCTGAGGGTGAGACACAAAAGGTCCCTTTCTGAAGCCACAAAACTGCAGGTTCTCAATTGATGAAGCCAAGAGAAATCAATAACCCTGAGGGTCCAGGGATTGAAATTTTTCAATCCAGAATTTTTTCAATCCGGATTGAAACGTCTTCGTTATTGATTTTTTCAATAATAATATTGAAAAAAATCAATATTTTATTGAAAAAAATCAATAATTATTGATTTTTTTTTATTGAAAAAATTCAATAATTATTGAAAAAATGAAGTCTTAATGATTTTGTTTGTAGATATATTATTTCGAGATACCTGCAGCATTTATCTAACTGCTGATGTGTTGAAGGGAATGTGCATCCAGGTTGGAGTATTATATGTATGGCAATTGGTTTCTGCAGCCCTTTCTTTGGCTCAATCAGTTTTTTTGTTGCAAATTCTGAGGCTTGAAAAAAAGCCATGGAGAAAGACCATGGGAAAGGAGGCCTGGAAAAAGGCCAAGGCACCCGAGGTGGAGCTATCAGGAAGCCTAGCTTGGACATGAAAGAGGAAGAATTGTCTCAATTCTTTGACGACATAGTGAGAAAGAAAGGAGCAAAGGCTTTTGATTTTGGGGTTTACAATACCCTTGATGTTGCTCAGGCAGCATCTGCTCAGGGTTTAATGGAGTGCCAAGCGTGGCTCAGAGGCATCTTGCCACTGTGTGATGGCACTCCCAAACCCCTACCATTGAAGAAGCAGGTACTCAGGTTCACTACATTGAATGAGACTGACATGAAGCACAGTGTTTGGGCAAGTTCCATTAGCAGCAAAATAATCACCCTTTTTAATCATTGGCGAAGGCTGAAAAATAATCTTGAGAGAAGGAGGCAATGTCTGCAGAAAGCTACAGAGGTAGAAGCCGAGAGGCTTGGAAATTTGCTGAAGCTGGAGCCAGGGCATGGGGAGGCATGGAGAAATGCCAGCAGTGCCAGCTCGAATGTGGAGGCCTGCAAAAAGGCCAAGAAGGCCAGCCTGGAGCCTGAGGAGCCATGCAAAGGTGCCATGGAAGAACAAGAGGAGGCTTGTGACAAGGCCAGTGACATGGAAGTTGACAAATCTTGGCTTGGAGATGATGGGATTTCTGAAGTGTCCATTGATTCGAAAGGCAGAATTGTTCAAAAACTTGACTTTGTGAAGGCAGAATTCTTCACAAACTTGACTTTGTGAAGGCAGAATCCTTCACAAACTGGACTTTGTGAAGGCAGAATCCTTCACAAACTGGACTTTGTGAAGGCAGAATTCTTCACAAACTGGACTTTGTGAAGGCAGAATTCTTCACAAACTTGACTTTGTGAAGGCAGAATCCTTCACAAACTTGACTTTGTGAAGGCAGAAATCTTCACAAACTGGACTTTGTGAAGGCAGAATTCTTCACAAACTTGACTTTGTGAAGGCAGAATTCTTCACAAACTTGACTTTGTGAAGGCAGAATTTCCTTCACAAACTTGACTTTGTGAAGGCAGAATACAAACTTGACTTTGTGAAGGCAGAATTCTTCACAAACTGGACTTTGTGAAGGCAGAATCCTTCACAAACTTGACTTTGTGAAGAGATCCTTCACAAACTTGACTTTGTGAAGGCAAAATCCTTCACAAACTTGACTTTGTGAAGGCAGAATTCTTCACAAACTTGACTTTGTGAAGGCAGAATCCTTCACAAACTTGACTTTGTGAAGGCAGAATCCTTCACAAACTGGACTTTGTGAAGGCAGAATTTGGACACAAACTGAGACTTTGTGAAGGCAGAATTCTTCACAAACTTGACTTTGTGAAGGCAGAATCCTTCACAAACTTGACTTTGTGAAGGCAGATCCTTCACAAACTTGACTTTGTGAAGGCAGAATCCTTCACAAACTTGACTTTGTGAAGGCAGAATCCTTCACAAACTTGACTTTGTGAAGGCAGAATCCTTCACAAACTTGACTTTGTGAAGGCAGAATCCTTCACAAACTTGACTCTGTGAAGGCAGAGTTCTTCACAAACTTGACTTTGTGAAGGCAGAATCCTTCACACACTTGACTTGTGAAGGCAGAATTCTTCACAAACTGGACTTTGTGAAGGCAGAATCCTTCACAAACTTGACTTTGTGAAGGCAAAATCCTTCACAAACTTGACTTGTGAAGGCAGAATCCTTCACAAACTTGACTTTGTGAAGGCAGAATCCTTCACAAACTTGGCTTTGTGAAGGCCGAATCCTTCACAAACTTGACTTTGTGAGGGCAGAATTCTTCACAAACTTGACTTTGTGAAGGCAGAATCCTTCACAAACTTGACTTTGTGAAGGCAAAATCTTTCACAAAGTGGACTTGTGAAAGGCAGAATCCTTCACACACTTGACTTTGTGAAGGCAGAATCCTTCACAAACTTGACTTTGTGAAGGCAGGACCCTCCACAAACTTGACTTTGTGAAGGCAGAACCCTTCACAAACTTGACTTTGTGAAGGCAGAATCCTTCACAAACTGGACTTTGTGAAGGCAGAATCCTTCACACACTTGACTTTGTGAAGGCAGGATCCTTCGCAAACTTGACTTTGTGAAGGCAGAAACCCTTCAAAACTGGACTTGTGGAGGCAGAACCGTCACAAACTTGACTTTGTGAAGGCAGAATCCTTCACAAATTGAACTTGTGAGAAGAATTATTCACAGCCTCACACTTGACTTTGTGAAGGCAAAATCCTTCACAAACTTGACTTTGTGAAGGCAAAACCCTTCACAAACTTGACTTTGTGAAGGCAGAATCCTTCACAAACTTGACTGTGTGAAGGCAGAAATCTTCACTAACTTGACTTTGTGAAGGCAGGATCCTTCACAAACTTGACTTGGTGAAGGCAGAATTCTTCACAAACTGGACTTTGTGAAGGCAGAATCCTTCACAAACTTGACTTTGTGAAGGCAGAATCCTTCACAAACTTGACTTTGTGAAGGCAAAATCCTTCACAAACTTGACTTGTGAAGGCAGAATCCTTCACAAACTTGACTTTGTGAAGGCAGAATCCTTCACAAACTTGACTTTGTGAAGCCAGAATCCTTCACAAACTTGACTTTGTGAAGGCAGAATCCTTCACAAACTTGACTTTGTGAAGGCAGAATCCTTCACAAACTTGGCTTTGTGAAGGCAGAATCCTTCACAAACTTGACTTTGTGAAGGCAGAATCCTTCACAAACTTGACTTTGTGAAGGCAGAGCCCTTCACACACTTGACTTTGACTTTGAAGAATTTTGCCTTCACCAAACTTGACTTTGTGAAGGCCGACATTTCTTCACACAAACTGGACTTTGCTGAAGGCAAGATTTATCCTCACAAACTTGACTTTGCTGAAGAATTTTAGCCCTTCACAAACTTTGACTTTGTGAAGGCCAGAAGCCTTCACAAACTTGACTTTGTGAAGGCAGTCGGGATCCTTCACAACCTTTGGGACTTTGTGAAGGCAGAATCCTTCACAAACTTGACTTTGTGAAGGAAGAATCCTTCACAAACTTGACTCTGTGAAGGCAGAATTCTTCACAAACTTGACTTTGTGAAGGCAGAATCCTTCACAAACTTGACTTTGTGAAGGCAGAATCCTTCACAAACTGGACTTTGTGAAGAATTTTGCCTTCACAAACTTGACTTTGTGAAGGCAGAATCCTGCACAAACTGGACTTTGTGAAGGCAGAATTCTTCACAAACTTGACTTTGTGAAGGCAGAATTCTTCACAAACTAGACTTTGTGAAGGCAGAATTCTTCACAAACTTGACTTTGTGAAGGCAGAATTCTTCACAAACTTGACTTTGTGAAGGCAGAATTCTTCACAAACTTGACTTTGTGAAGGCAGAATCCTTCACAAACTAGACTTTGCGAAGGCAGAATTCTTCACAAACTTGACTTTGTGAAGGCA
>CAMXCT020005297.1:0-19004 GCA_947184155.2 Cladocopium goreaui | reverse complement strand
AAAATGTCTTGAGAAAGTTCTGCACAATGAAGTAGGTCATGTGGATTGTAGTTCCACCCAACTGCTTGCTGCCAAAGTTGAAAGTCTGCCTTGCTCAGCTCTTTGGACTTTTCACCCAACCTTGCAATTGTTCCTGCTACTTCATTGTCACTTGCTTGCTGTATCTTAGACAAGTCCCATTCATCAGCCACCAAAATGTCCTGTCCATCCTCATCCTGTACCCCTGACTTCTTGGTCACAAGGGTCTGGCAAAACAGGCAAAACTTTGTTGCAGCATCGCCTTTCAGGTTCCAAATGAACTTATGTGCAGACCCATCTTGGAGGAACGCATGTAGCTTGTAATGCAACCTCATTGTGTTGCCCATGTCATCTTTCAGGAGAAAACCACAAGCCTTGGGATCACAACATGTTGGGTACAAGATTGTTTTTAGCAAGGCTGCTGTCACTTGGCTCATCCCTGCATTGACTTCAGACACTACAGATGACCTGCAGGCCAGCACTGCAAACCATGCTTCTTCTCTACTTAAAGCTATGGGACCAAATTCCCTGAAGGATAGGTACACACATTGCACCTTTCTGGATGGGTCAGCTGAAAGGACATTACCAGGAACCACCTCATCATTGTAGTAAATGATGCCCCAGGGTCTGTCTGCAGAACAAGGGTATTTTTCCAAGGTAGCTTTGATCAAAGCAGTCATAGCACCTCCTTGGCCAAACATTGCTTGTAGCAATGACAAAAAATTTACATACAGGATTTGCTTTTTTGTACCATCCTTGCAAATCACTGAAGTTGTCTCCAGCAAAGGCCCATAAGCAGTATGTTCTGAAACTGTGGAGTCTCTTGCCTCCTGGACATGTTTCTTGGCATGGAGCTCTGGCAAGCCATGTGTCTCAATGTCTAGGATGACCTCTGACAGGGCACTTGCAGAGATGTGAGGGTTATTCCTCCTCAGCTCCTCTAACCTTCTCAATTTTGATTGCCTCTCACTCATGGAAAGGAAATAGGTGAAACATTACAAATTCACATGCACCTTTGCCTTAAGCCAAAAAACCTTGAAGAGAAATGAAGGTGAACCATTTTAACTATGTGGCCAAACAAGGCACCCTGCCATGCCAAGCATGCCTGTTCCATGGAAAAAACACATGTACACCACAGCCTTCTGGCTTGAACTCATGATGCACCATGTCATACTGCCATGGCAGCCTATGCTTTGAAAACCATGCATTCCCCATGTATTTGCCCATGACATGGTATATAGCTACAGCTTGCTAGCTTGCTGGCATGATAAAGAATAAGTGCATGACATGATCCATGCATGGGTGCTCCTGCAACTAGCTTTCTGGCATGTTGCATGCAGCCATGGCAGGGCTATATATTACCCAGGAGAGTTTGGCGACATAATTGGCAAATGTCCAAAATTGTGTTATAAGCAGCTAATGGCTAGATTCTGCTTTTTAGATAGGGTCCCAAGCTGTGCCACACTTGAGGCATGCTAGCACCATAGCAGCATGTGTTAAAGGGTTCAGCATGCACTTTTTTGACAACATTGCAGTTCCAAGTCATGCCAGCATGTCCACATGAAAAAAAACTATGGGTTGCCTTCACATGGGGCACTCAGCTTGATCAAATGCTGAACCATTTGGCACTGGTAATTGTCCAACTTGAGCTGGCCAATCAATGCCATCCACAATGGGCACCTGAAAGCACACAAACATATTTGGTGTGATTTGGTGGTAATTATTTGGATTCATTTGGTCATGGCAAGTCATTTGCATAGAAAAAATGTTGAAACTTTTCCAAAGGCGCCTTTCTTCCCAACCATTGGCATATTGACAAACAAGATAGTGTCCACCATCACCACTTGGTTCCAATTTGAACTTGGCAGGGAGAACATGCCATGCCTGGTCCCTTTGGGGCTCTGGCATCATTCTTAACAAGTCATCCTGTCTAAGTGGCCAGTAGCTAGAGCTCCTGGACTCAATTTGGAATGGGCTGTGGCTTGGGGTGGGGATCTCAAAGGGGAGGCCAGCACCAGAAGCACCAGAGCTAGCCATGGTAAAGCAAGATTGAATGAAGACAATTGACAATTTCGAGCTAAAATGCATGGATTGAGCCAAGCTGCATGTCTGGCTAAATAGATTTAGAATGTTCAAGGGCAGCATAGCTCAACTACCCATGGCCATGCATGGTGCCTTTACCTCATGCCCATGGGTAAAACATTGGGGTTAAAACAATAGCTTTCAAAGCTTGAACATGGCATCACCATGGTGGCTTCCAGGACCTGAGCATGACATGCATGTACATGAGCCGTGACTTGTATACATGTGTACTTGTAGACACAAGACTTGTACTGCACTATCTCCATATAGCAGCTTGCATGTTTGTTTTTTCCTCCTCTCACACATCATCCATTCAGCTTTCCATCACCACAGGTTTCAGGGTACTGGATAGCCTTTGTCAGCTTTGATGCTGTTTAAATGCTGCTGCCTATCTTCACTAGTCATCCACACCCATTCATATGACTTCTCCTCTGGAGTCTTCCTGGGAGTGGGACAATGCCTATAGGGGGTAAACAAACCCTGTGTTAACATCTACAACAAGTTTGGAGGGAACCCAAACAATATAAATGAATAAATAATTATATATATATATAAATAACAATTATGTTGAATGTACAACTAAGGAGCCATTCTGACCAACCACTGCTGTAGTAGGTGACAGCCCAAAGCTCCACATTGCCATTAGGGCGCACATAGTCAACCCATGCAGAACCATCAAATTGCAGCTTCCACCATGGGTATGGGGTGCTTACTTTTGTCAAGGCCAAAGGCATGGCAGCATGATGCCAGTAATTTATATGTCTAGTGGCTCTTGAGCACAATATGCCCCATGGATGCACAGCATCATAAAGCAGCTAAATAGCTTCAAGACCATGCACATCATACCCATGCATGATGCAGGAACTTCAGAATCAGCAAGGAATACCATGAACATGGGTGATAAAGCACATTGGGCTTGAATATAATGCAAAAACCATGCATACTGTACATGAGAGTCATGGACATGCATGAAAAGCAGCTGAGGCTTGATATGATGGGCTCACTCAGCAGGCAGCTTCATGTCATGAATGCATTGGTCCACAGCTGAGGGGGGCACCAACTACATGAAAACCAATGCATGATACATGGCCTTATGCCACCAGAGCCCCCAGGCTTGAACATGAATGGTATGCAACCCATGGACTATCCTCATGGCAACAAAACAAATGCACATGACATACTTGATACTCACATTGCCCACTACCCTTTTCCCCCAAATCTTGATCGCTCATGTCAAAGTAGTAATTTTGGTAAAACCAAATTTCAACCACTGGTGGGCCAAAGTTTCATTCTCAAACATCATTCATCCAAAGGTTTTCTTGTAGAGCAGGGTGGCCTTCTTCCTTGCCTCCTTGCCAAACTCCTTTGCAGCCTCATCATTGTAGCCAGCATTGATTGCCATGTTCCTGCATGTATGGTAGTGCTTGCTGCACCAGGAGTCATACTTGCCATCCCACCTCTCCTCAGGCTCACCTGGCTCATAGGTAAAAGCCATAGGCATGGAGATTTGTGATGCAGGCCTCTTCATGCAACCTGCTGACTTTGCATGCGCCTTTGCCTTGCATTTTGCCTTTGCTGTACCTTTTGCCTTGGCTTTGGCCTTGCTATTTGCCTTTGCCTTAGCCTTAGCAGCCTCTTGCTTGCTCTTAAGTGCCATGAAAGCAGCATCCTCCACATCCTTGCCAGTGTGTTGTGGTGGCTCCTGGGGTGGGTTGCCCTGGGGGGTGTTGCCTTTGACCTCTTGGGTGTCACTCACCTCATTGTGTGCCTCAGCCTTTTTGTCTTCAATGGGCAGGGAACTGGATTGTACAGACTTCTGGTGGTGCCTGAGTTTGGGTTCAAACTGCTGAGCTGAGCCTTGGTCCACAGAAGGGTTGGTTGTACCATTTGTCAAAGCCAATCTATCTCCTGAGGGCTGAGGCTTCTTTGGGGACTGGTGCATGTTTCTTTGCATGACCTGTGAGAAGTGCATAAAACCTGCCATGAGGTCTGCAATGTTGAATTGCCCATAGGCACTTGAGCTGGGCGCACTGGGTGCTGGTTGGGTGGTGGGGGGTGCTACTTGTTGGGGCTCCTTGGCTTTCTGGGAAGCATGCCAAGCCTTCAGCTTTTTGTTACTCTTTCTCAAAATTACCTCACCAAGCATCATAGGGTATTTGTCAGGAACTTGGCCAGAAGGTTCTTCTCCCTGGCCATAGGCTGATGACATGATCTCAGCTGGCAAGTCCCTTGGATTTTGGGGATACACTTTGAGGAAAGGGAGGTTGGTGGTACAAGGCTGGAAAGCCAGCTTTGTGTCAATGGCCATTTGGTATACAGCTGGTGGGTCTGGTATGGCTGTCAGGGAACAAAGCAAACAAGCAACAATGGATCCAACTGTTTGTTCCCCCAAGCTCTTGATCCCCAGCTTGGAGCACTTGGCTGTGAGCACTCTGACTTTTTCATGGTAGGAAGACCCACCCATCACTAAAGCCCACTCCTGTGTTGTTAAATACTGGGGAACATCCACTGTTTGAGGTTTGAAAATATGTGCATTTGCTGGTTCCACTGTAGGCTTGGTCAACACTGTGTCAATGGTGGCTTTCAGTGTGTCCTTCATGTCCTGGGAGAAATAGGTGCATGATTCGTCCAAGGTCTTGTACAAAGAGAAACTGCTAGATGTTGTCAAACACAATGATTCCACCTTGGTGATAATGCCCTTGATCAAATTTTCCTCCATGCTTGTGGCAGATTGAGCACCAGAGCTAGCTTTCTTTTGCCCCAAGAAAGCAGAAGCATCTTTCAACTCCTTCTCCACATCAGCAAGTGACCATGTAGGCATGGTGAGAAGTCACAGGTCAATGTCGTGTAATTTGGTCTGATGGCCAAAATGACTACCAATGAACAAGTCAAATATGACCCCAGTGCAAAGCATCATTCCAGGCATGAGCATGCAAAGACATCCCCCTTTTATCTAGCATGGCATGGCTATGGTTGCAGTACATGAAAGACAACCCACAAAAGTCTGTAAGACTTGAATCTCCATGAAAGACCATGTGTGCATGGTAGCTGCATGCATGTCGACATTGTGAGCCTTCCAGGCTTGATGAAAATCATGTGAACCCAAGATGAAGCAGCCAGGTTGCTGGCCTCAGGATGGTAAACATAGTAAACAAATAGTACATGGCAAAAAACAAAAACTGTAATGAGCATGCATGCAAGCACATAAGCCCTTCAGGCTTGACACATGTTGATGCTACCAGGCCCATGAGCTCAAATCCCCAGGACATAAGCAGCTCAATTTTTCAATACTGAGAAAGGTGCATCAATCCACTTTGTAAAAATTTTCTAAGATATGACAAGTACATGAGCATTCATCCATGCACTGCCTGTCTCCAGTATTGCATCCTGACATACATTTCACAATGGTTTTACCATCATGGTTCTTCTTGCATTTCATCTTGTCTCTACCACAGTGCACTAATCTGGTGGTCTTATTGTACACAAAAGGAATGTATTCAAGTGAGTGTGGTAGTTCTAACCACTTGACAACAGATTTCTCTGGCTGCAGCCTGGGCCTCTTTTCCAAAGGACCCTCAATAGGTAAAGGTGCACATTGCCAATCATCATCATCTTCATCAGGATCGAGCTGGGTGCTTTGGCTCATGTCACTATGGTCAGTCAACTTGAATGCATGGAAAACCAGCTGATGCAGCTTAAGCCATAATGCAGATCATGTGACATGCATGCCACACCTCCAAGTGTAGGCACATGAGGTATGTCCTCTGAGCATGTAAAAGGTCAAATTATATAATTGCAAATGCATGAGGCAAATCCACAAAACATGTTTGAGGTCACATGGCATGGCATGAACATGCAGAATTAGCAGCTGCATCCAATATCACCCAAGAACTTCCATGTGTTGTTCACTCTTTGCTGTCAAGCACATGCCAATAGCTATTATGCAATGATATCAGCACATTTTAGTTCATGTTACTTTGAAAATACTTGTCACATGCTTCATTCCATGTGAACATTCACTATCAAATCACGTTGGGCACTCAATGCCAACCTTTTTCATAGTACAGGCAGATGGTGTGTGGGCGACTTCATCTGCACATTTCCATGCATTGAAATTGGGTTTCAAAAGCTGTGTGGCAATAGCAAAAACCACAAATCACATATGAACATAGCTGTTGTGAATCACAAATCTTTACTTCTTGTTTGGAACTAGTAATTAAGCAAACAAACATTCCAATTTGGATTCCAAATTGGTGTGTTGGTTTTATTGAATTTCAATTTGGATTCCAAATTGGGGTGTTGGTTTTCCAGAATTTCAATTTGGAATCCAAATCTGGGTGTTGGTTTTCCAGCATTTCAATTTGGAATCCAAATTGGTGTGTTGGTTTGATAGCATTTAAATTTGGAATCCAAATTGGGGTGTTGCTTTTCCAGCATTTCAATTTGGAATCCAAATCTGTGTCAAAAGGTCATTTTGGAATCCACAACAGAAACAAACAACTAATTTACAATTCATTACACAATATCCCAGCCACACAGGACAGGAAACTCTTGCTCTTATTCGAAAATGGATGGGTCATCCTGACATGGATCCTGAGGCCATGCACCCTCAACATGTTGCACATGTGATGAATAGCACTTGGGCTTGAACTTGTTTCCATTGGCAACATGTAATACAAATTAGTTGAGCTCAAATCTGGAAACATGCATAAATCTAACATTAAGAACTGTTTAACTCCATGTAACACATGCCAATGAGTGAATGCCTCAAACACCCATTTCAGTGGGCATGCCACTTGGAGCTCCTGCAGGCTCTGCTGGGGCCCTGGACCCAGAGGAGGCTGAGGGTACATAGTTAAATCTATGATCTTCCCCATACCTCTCCATTTGCTGTTTGTGGTCCTCATACACAGCTTTAAAAACTGGACTCTCCATGATACATGCTTTGGTCGCAGCCTTCTTCATTGGTAAGTTCATATCGTCGCTGACCATATAGGAAACCAACTTGCTGAAGTAGCCTTTCTTCTTCAAAGTTGGCCAATTTGGAGCCACTGCAGGTGGGGGCTTACAAATCAAACCATAGCTACCTGCTGAGACCATGTTGGCTGGCACTGGCAATTCTGCATTGGTTGCAGTTGCAGGTGCATGTTCATCTGCCTCTGGCTCATTGATTTCCTGAAACAACATGATTTCATGGGCCCAGTCAAAAAAACTTAGCCACTTGACCAAACAGCATTCCTCATACGCATCCCATGGGAGATATGCCTTCTGGAGGTCCTCAGAAAATGATGCAACAATTCCCAGAGAGGCCCAGTTCTGGAACTGAAAATCATGATCCCTTTCCACCAAGGGCTTGCGACTGAGGAAGTACATTTTGTAAACACACGACCACCACAAATATCCAGTGTTCTTTGGGGACCAAGGAGATTTGCCACCCAGTTCCTGGCTTTTCCACATTGACTTTCCATTCAAAAACTGAATCTTGTGATAGATGCCAATGAAGCAATGCATTTCATCAACTGGGTAAGGCTCAAAATCCTGGCCCTGCAAAACTATGCAATGGTGGCCACAAACATCATCTTCGGATGCAGATGCTTTATCAAGCAATCTGGGCCTCACTGATCGCTCAAATGCTGATTCTGCCATTGCAAGTGTGGTGATCAGAGGTACCAATAGAATCTAAAAAATGCAACCTGAAAGTTCATGAATGCACATGTATAACATGAAGGCGCATGCAAGCATGACAACAGTGTTGGGTACCAGCCAAATGCTGCCAAGCAAAAATATTTTGCACATGGTTTGCACTACACATGCATGAGCACTAGTTACACATGCATGAACATGATAGCAACCTTGCTTGCCAAAAATGCACCTTCTGAGCCAATAGGCCAAAGCACATTGGCTTGATGGATGCCATGAACATTATTGAGCATGTATAGTTATGCATGGATCAGCATGAATGAACATACATCCACATGCCATAACATGATCCACCATGAAATTGTTCTACACATGCCCATGAAGGCTTCAGCAGGTTGATAAACCAGGATGGCATGGGGCCAAGGGGCTGATGGCTCTTGGGGGAAACCACCCATGAATGAATAACATGCACCATGAACCCATGTATGGATGCAACTACCATGGTATACAAATAGAGCCCACAGGCTTGATAACATGACATGGTCCTGATGTATATAATCTTTCATTGCCAACCACCATGTCATGGTAGCACCCCATAAAGACTCTTGAAAGCCATCAAGGCTTGACAATGGACATGTTGCTTGCACCTTGGGCATTCCAAACCCCTTAAAGCACACAAAAGTTAGAGGTAGCAACCAGGTTGTGGAGTGCAGTGTGGCCAGCCTCTCAAGCATTCAACATGCCAAAGTCCTGGTAGCACTCAGCAAATCTTTTGGCACAAGTGCTGTGGTACTTGTTCATGCCTATTTGCTTGTGTCACCCTTAGCACTTTTGGCTGTGTAAGCCCTTCTTTCAGGATCTACACACTCAGCACCCTCACCAATCATGTAGCTGCAAAAGATGTAAACATTGGTGGTGGTGTATTTGATCTTGAGGTCTTCCCTGTTAGAAGCTGGCCTTTTGATGGTGAGCACCCCATAGCCATCCAACTCCAAATCCATGGTAGATGCCAAAGTGGATGGAGATACCTTTCTTTTCTTTCTAGTCAAACATTCATTCTCTTCAGGTTCAGGGTTGCCTTGCAAGAGTTTGTCCATGATGTCCTTTCTCTTCAACAACAAAGAGGTCAAACCAATAGAACCTTTGAGGCTGGGTAATCTGCCAACAGTCCCATTGGAGAGAAGGTTGCATAGGCCATAAGCTGAAGCTGAGATTTGCAAAAACTTGTCACCATCACATTCTTCAACAAGGTTCTCAGGGATAATCCACTTTTTCCCTGTGGTATGCAAATGGATCATGTCCACAGAGTGCAAGCTCACTGCCATGGGGAGCAATAGCTATAGACAGTAATGCTATATACTCTATCTATACTCAGGACTGAAATGGCTGGAGCTGTCTCATAAGATGACCAGAGCTGCATGCCATGTGGGACATGGACCTAGGCAGAATCATGGAATTCTTGAATGGATGCCCATGAAGCTCCCAAAGCATCACCACTGCATGTCATGCATGGCATGTGTCCAGCTGTAAAGCTTGAAGAGATACTTGGATGCCCATGGCACCCCATGACCACACATGTATGACATGTTGTGACCCTCACAACACACACACACATATATATATATAGATATATAACATGCATGAAGCTTCGCATCTGAAACATGGATGCATCTGTCCATATTACCCCATGTGCAAGGAAGAGCTGGCAGGCATTATTGTTTAACTTGTTTGCTTTTTTCTCATGGCTGCCAAGTTTTCACATTGCTTCAAAACTTCCATGGCCAATCAAATGATCATGTCGCAGTCTCCCTGCATGTAGTTGGATTCAGGATGAGGATGATGATGCTGAAGCAGAAAGCATGGAGCTACCTGGGGTGGGTGCAATGTGCACAGACATATTTATAAACAAAATGCTGTACAAGCTAAAACTTAAGCCATGGCATACCAAGGAAACATATCAAAAAAAATAATGGTAAAACCAAGGCCTAGACACTACTAGCTGATGCCACATCATGATAATAGCTGCTACTTGGGAGCTCAAGGGGTGGGGAGTCAACTAGCTGGTTGGTAACAGGGCTCTGGGAATCAATATTCTCTGGCCCACCCTCCCCATCCATTGTAGGCTGCACAGACAGGAGCTGACTGGGAGGCTGCACAGCCATTGGGGGTTCACCATCCTCAGCCCCACTTTGCTCACCCAAGATAAGTGTAATCTCATCATCATCTTTTACCTCCTCCATAGAAGGCTTCTTGGCAACATTCTTAGGTGCCTGCTCCAAAGAAGCTGCAGGCCTCACTTTAACACCAGTCTTCTTGCATGAAGGCTTTTTGAGGCATGATGCTGGCTTCTTGGAAACAGGTGGCATGGCTAAGCAGCCTAAACACTTGGTATGCCAAACAAGCTTGAGTCTTTACAAATATTGCTGAGTCAAAGCCAAACATACACTCTGTGCAAAGGCCTGCAAATCATGTCAGCTAGCCAAACAGTGGAACAAAAAATGGACTTGGGCAATGCAATGAAATGCCATGGAACCACACCATGGAAAAGGAAGCTGCAAGCTTGACATGTAACCCTTTACTTCTGACACAAGCTACATGCACCCCATGCATCATGACAATGCATGTTTTTGCACAGCCTTGGGGCTTGGAATGGAATAACATGGTTTCAAGATGGCATGAATGGCTCATGGCAAAGCATCTATAGGTAGCACATGCCATGGCACCCCATGAACACATGCATGACCTTTGCCATGTAGGCAACACATGCAATGGCACAACATATGAACACATGCATGGCACTTTGCATAGCCAGAGGCTTGACATGAGTTTTGAATTTGACACTGGGCACCCCAAAGATCACAAGTCTATTTTTTCATGTCACCATGTTGCCTTGAAATGTGATGGCTTCAAGCCCAAGCACCATTGCATGCATGAGGCTGGCCAGCTAAATTTGGAAACACAAAGGTTTGACACTGAATCATGTTCTATTAAAACCAATGCCTGCCCATGCATGCATGCATGCATGAATCTGCATGAACCTATTCACTTTCGAGCTTTCTTTTGCACAGGTCCATCGGGCTTCTCATCCTTTGGGGCCTCATAGATGTGCAAGCTTTGATGGCCATCAATGGCTTGGGTGTTGGTAAGGATGCCAATTTCAATGTCACCTAGGCTGGATTTGAAGCTTTGCATCTTTTCCTCTAAGACACCATCTCCATCCTTGGTAGTGCATGCCCAATAGGGGGCAAACATTCCACTGACCTGCTGGTTTGTGTCCTCAGGCTTGGGAAACTTCAAGGGCTTGGGGGGTGTGATGTACATGGTGGTGCCCTGAAACTTGCAAATGCCATACTTTGTGGCCTTGGGCTCCTGCACAACGAGGTTGGAAATTTTCTCAGGCACTGGAATGAGCTTCACCCCTTTGATCTTGATGTTCTTTTTGGCATACACTGCAACCCTTGGACACTTCTGAACATAGATATCTTGCACATCAAGGTCTTCTGAGTTGTAAACTTCAAGTAATGCTTGGAACACTTGACACTTCAAAACTTCTGACTCTTGGTTTGGGAAAAGGCTGGTCACCTCTGCATCCTCAAACAGCTTGGCAGGTTTGCCTTTGTAGGCTCTCATCTTGGACATGGTTTCATGGGCCTGGTACTTCACTGTCATTTTCTTGGATGGCTCCAAAAGGGGTGTGAACACTAATGTGACATATGTTGGTGTCACATTTTGCAACTGCCACACCCTGTTTCCAAAGTCTTTCAGGGTGTACAAGGTCCCAGGCTCCAGCCCAAGTGCCTTCTTGGCTAGAAACATCGAATCCTTCCCCTCATGAATGCTAATGGCCTGCTCATCAGGCTGAGAAGCATCTGTGCTTGATGAAGGTTCAGATGTGGACATGCTGCAAATGGAGCCCTTGGTCAAATCATCATTGAACATGGTTTCAATTTCTGCCAATGTGTATTCTTTCCCTTCTCTGCCATGCTTTTCTTTTTTGAAGAGGTAAAGGATGGCCCTCATGGCAGCCAGTGCAAAAATTTTATAGGACTTTGACCTGTCAATCTGGGATTGTGTAGCCTTGTTCCAAGCATACTCCAAAAAGGTCTCACAATTTTTGAGGGTGTCTTCATACTTCTTGGCTTTGAGGCCATAAAAGTCGGTTTTGGTCACCAATCTGGCAATACCATCAATGGACTTGCCAATGCACATGTTTGTGAGTAGAACTGCATTTCTTGTCATCACAAAAAGATTGGATTTGCTGAGTGTGACATCAACAAGTGCACACATGAGCTCTGACCCAATGGTGGCATTCTCACCATACTGCTTGCCCATGTGGACCAAGAAGGCCACAAGAGGCCCATCCAGCCCACCTGCCAGAATGTATGACATGGTAAGGTTGCTTTTTGTAAAACAAATGCCCAGTAAACAAACATGGCAGCCCACTGGCTTGAGTCATGTATGTACGCTGCTTTGAAGCCATTGGCTTGACCATGGTCATGTTTAATCTGTAGAATGGAGATAGCACATGCAACATGTACATGTCTCTAAATACATATATAGCCAGCCTGCAAATAGCTGGACATACCTGCCAACAGCACCAGCATATGATTTCAAAGGCCCTCCATGACATAGATCAATGGCAACCTTCACAAAATCGATTTTGCCACCCTGCTTGAGGCTGATGTTGTGGGCAATGATTGCTGACATCAGCTGAACTTCATTTTGTGCTTCATAGGTGGCATTGCTGGAGTTACAAGCAGACTCCACCAAAGAGGGCAGCTGGGGAAATGTTTCTTCCACACATGCCAAAATGATGGTCCACTTCCACCCTTTGTTTACCATGGTAGCCAAAGCTGAATCCCTTGCCAACAAATGGTTTCCCAAACAACCATCCCCACCAGCCAAACTTGCTTGGGGTGTCCTGCAATTGAACTTGATAGCCTTGCAAAACTGGGAAGTATGGCCCTTGGAGACAGTAAGAAACCTTTCCATGCCTGTGGGGTTGGCCAAAAGCCCATCTGATTCTTTGGCTAAAGAAGCTGTGAAGCTGACCTGCTTTTGCTTGGTCTTGGGGTTGGTTTCAAAAGCAACTGACCCTGCAAGTTGGGACAAGTCTGCACCTGTGCTGCAGATCACAGCACCCTTACTATGGCAATTGAAAGCATTGATACCAGTACCCCCTCTGTTTTGTGGGTGCACCAGGAAGTGCTCTGGCCCTAGCTCCTGCTCATATGCTAAGCCAGCATCCAGCAAGATCTTCTCAATGCCTTTCCACTGCACCATCATGCCACACTTGGAGTTCAACACCTTCTCAATCTCTGACTTGATCTCTTGGGAAACCATGATGCCAGCAAGATACCAGCACTATATGTTGTTCCACTTTGATCTAAAATTCTGGAAGCCACCATGTGCCCATGAGATTGTGTTTCATGAAATCATGGCAATGGCATTGTGCCCATGAAAATGACTACATGTACATGTTTAAGCCACCTGGCTTGACTCTCTTTCCATGCATGCATGCAGAATGAATGCCACCACATGACCTGGCTGTGCTTGGAGGCACACATGTCTATGGATTTGTTTAGCCAACATACCTGCATTGCATAATGTGTATGTGTTCAAAATATGTCACACACTGCAAGTCCACCACATATCAAGTGACTATTCACTATTCCTGCTACAAAGGCTTGGTGCCTGTGGCATGTTGCCAAATGGTTTTTCATGTGCCATGCCTTTGTGCACTCCACCCCAACCAGTATGCAAACAGCTGTTTTTTTTCAAAAATCCATGCGTTGGTGTCACCGTTTTTGGATTTCTTTGGGGCCCAGGAACCACATATGTACAATGTGCAAGTATGCAGGTCATTGCCTGCTTGCTTGCCATGCCCAGAATCTATACCCGCTTGACAAAAAGACATTTGACCAAAACTGCCTGCAGTGTCTACATCTCTGGTTTCTTTCATTTAACCTCCAGCACCATATCCAGGATCCACCTGTACACCCAACAGCATCACATTGTAAGTAGGCTCCAGGTGGGTGATCACCAAGGCAGAAATCTTCAGATTCCCTCCATTGCTGCATGTATGCTTCTGAAGGGACATTGGCGCCTGATGTGCCCATGATAGATAAAAATAAGTAGCAGCAAATCAATGAGAGCCCAAGCTTCCAGTACACATGCAACTGCTTGGGGCTTGAGCTAGCCCAGTCAGCAAAAATCATGCATGAAATAAATGTTCATGTGACTCATGTATGTTGGGAATCCCCATGTGCTCTGTGCATGGCAACAAAATGGCAACAGAAAAGTTGTAGCCCACAGGCTTGGCAAAAAAAAAACATTCAATGTAATGAACATGCATGCATGCCATGTAAAGAAAAAAAACATGCAAGTTTGGCATGGTTATCTTGAAAATGAATGGCATGTCACAGTCGCATACATGCCATGTAAAGGGGAAAAAACATGCAGGTTTGGCATGGCTGTCTTGAAAATGAGTGGCATGCCAGAGTGGCATACATGCCATGTAAAGGAAAAAAACATGCAGGTTTGGCCTGGCTGTCTTGAAAATGAATGGCATGTCACAAGAATAAAAACTTTGAACAAGAACCTGCACAGACACCCAAGCAATGGGAACATAGTGAAAAATGACATCACATTTTTCATGTGGTTGGTGGGCCAAAAAGGAGCCAAATTGTTGTAAACTAGGTTTTTAATCAAAAATTATCAGCCATGGCATGCATATGCAAAAACCAAAAAACATTTATTGTTTTTTTTGGTCACAGCATTTTCATGTTTTTTTTCAAATAAAAAGCAGAAAAACATTGGTTTTAAAACCAAAATCAACCATCAGCTAACCACTTAGCAACACTTAGCTAAGTACTTAGCTAACTTAGCTAAGTACTTAGCTATCCACCTAAGTACTTAGCTAAAGACTTAGCTTATGTGGTGCTAAGTACTAGCTAAGTAGTAGTAAGTACTACAGCATTTATTACTACTTAGGGGTTTCGATGCTAAGTAGTACTAAGTAGTATATGCATATAGTATGGGTTATTACTTGTTACTAGGGACTTGTATGTGTTTACTAGGGACATACAACTACTTACTAAGTACCATCTAACATCTATTACTACTTGTAGAGGTTAGTAAGTTCCCGGTTCATTCCAGTGTCAGAAAGTGCCATGCCTGTCACGCAAAACGGCATGACAACCTGCTTGAAAACCTTCGACAAGGAGAGGTTTTTGCAGCTTTCCCCATAGATACGGCGTATCAGATACGGCGACGCTGCAGGAAAACCAGAGACTCGAGACGAGAGACGTGGGAGCATCAAAACGAGGCTTTCGTGCGAGATCTCCGCCAATTTTCACACTTTGTAGCTTCAAAATCGACGTTTATCGACGTTTTCCTACGAGTTTTCGTAGGAACCTCTAGATTTGCTACCTCAAAATCGATGCTTCGTGCAAGGCTTTTTCCAGCACATCTCACAAAATGCAACGCCTGCCACGGAATCTGCACCTTGTCGCCACTTGACGCAGCCCTGCCAATGGGATTCGCAAAAACAAGCAACACGACGCGTCTAAAGTGCTGCGCCTGCCACGCGAAATGACGATGGACACGTCCAAAGTGCTGCGCCTGCCACGAAAACTGCAACGCATCTTCTGAAAACGTCGCACAAGTATTGCACCTGCCACACAAAACGATTTTTGACACGTTACGAAACACGTCTGAATGTCACGAAGTGCCACGCCTGCCACGCGAAACGAAGCAACGCGATGATGGAAACCCCCAATAATAATCCCTCCTGGAGAACTTACCATGGGCACGGCCATAGCAATCGCGGGGACGGTTGCGAACGGTTGCGGACGGTTAGGCAACGTCGAGTGAACACACCCTCAACCCCCAGATCTCCCCCACGATGGTCTTTGTCCCTTACTGCTGCTTGGCAGTCTGGTCGGGGGTTATCGGCTCTGTCTTTGCCTTTGGCTATTATTTTGTAGTTTCTTTCAGTGCTTTCCTGGCGCAGCTAAACGGCTCGGCCTCGACACCGGTCCCATTCGTGGGAGTTTATGGTGCGAGAGAGTCGATAGCGCGCCAAATGTCTACGGCTTGATCCTTTATGGAAATATTTTTGGGCGGCTTCAGCCAAATTGGCCAATGTTGTACACGGTATTATGGTGATTTGAAAGTCGCACGTCACTGCCGTCCCATTCACAGAAGATGTTGGGTGATAAACATAACATGACCTTATTAAACAAATCCTTGAAATTTCGGGGGCGCAACGGTAAACCTTCCGGCCAGGACACTGCCACCTCGAGATCGGAGCCAGTATCTTGGAGTATAATGGTGTAGTAATCTATGGCGCGCATGCGTGAACATAGTGACATGCTGATATATGATATATGCACAAGTCAACCCAATAATCTATGAATATAGAGATCATGACTGCAAGCAAAAGAGAGACTGCAACTGGGTAAAATTTGCCGTTGGTGCTATTCGGTGATAGAGCCGGGCTAAGTGTATGGCTGATGTTTTCGTGTGTTGGTGAGTTCACGTGCTGGTGTTCTTTAACCGCTAGATTAGTGCGATGTTGCGTCCATAGATTGGTGCTGTGTATTGTGCATAGATGAAATTTAGCGCGATGTTTTGTCCTGACTGCAGAAACATGTCCATGTTTATGGTGGTATCTCCATAGATTTTAGCGCTGCACTAGCCATGAACATGGGTCTGCAGTCAGCGCCAAACACCGCTAGAATTCCTGTAGGGACGCATGCCGCAACAATCTATGGGCACAATATACTAGTGTGCAAAAACACCAGCACGCCAGAAAACTAGCCCCCGAGATTGTTGACGTGAATATCGCCAACAAACGAAAAAAACGCCAGCATGGTGGGAATTTGTTTGTTGCTTGTTTAGATTGTTGAAATGTTTTGACTGCTTTTGCAATTGTTCCATTTTGAGATGTTACTTTTGCCATGTGATTCTTGGATATTGTTGGGTTATAAATATTTTTGTGGTTTGCCGTTGTTTTGTTGTAAAATGATTCATTGGCATTGCATTTTCTAGATTCTATATGTGCGCAATCATATTTTGAATTGTCCAAATTTATTTGGACGTTTGCTTATTTGTTTACCTTTTGGTTTACCTTCCAGTGTCCAAGGATCCTGGAACGAGGCACAAGTGGGAAACGCAGGAGAGGCAACTGATGGGAGACAAATGCATGTAATCCATGAACATAACACTACAACAAATAAACAGACGTGAAGCCGAGCAACGCTACAGACATGACACCGCAGAAATCTATAGGCATGAAACGCAATAAAATGTTTGGGCATGATACGGCAACAGCATCGCGCGTACAAGGCAGTAATCTAGGAACACAACACTGCAACAAGCCTAAGCTAGCAAACCTATGGACATAACACTGCACAAATCGACAGACATGAAACGAACCAAATCCTACGGACATGATGCTGCAATAATCTACGCACATAACAGCACGGAAATCTGTGGACACAGCGCTACAACAGTCTACAGACGCAAAGCCGAGCAAACCTATGCGCATGGCACTGCACAAATCCACAGATATGAAAGGAAACAAAACCTATGGACATGACATTGCACGACATGACATTGCGCTAATCTAGGGACATGAACTGAAATAATCCATAAACATGACAATGCAATAATCTCTGAACATAACAACCGCTAAGCAGCATGCCATCCCGGTCTCAACAGCCGCTAATCATTGATGCGCTCAGTGCCGCGATAATCTATTAACGTGAGATTAATTACTCCAGTCTAAAGATATGAAATCGAGCTAGTCCATCAAAATAACACCGCTAATCATGTACCGCCAGAACAGCGCGGTGATTTAAACACAAGACAGCAATAATCCAGGGACGTCAACTGAAATAAACATGGACTTAATCTACGGTACAATGATCTATGCGCAAAACAACGAGCTGCGCTAATCTGAATTATAACGAATCGTAAGATTTCATGACTACAAGCTAAAGAGAGACCTCAAGACTGCAATTAGGTGAATTTTGTGTTTGGTGCTGTTGGGTTGCAAAAATGGATTAGCTTGCTGTTGTTCCAGCCACGGGCGCACGCATTCACACAGCCATGCCACCTCCATGTGTCAATGAGTCATGCAATGACAAAGCACGGGTTGGTATTAATGCATTTTTTGAGCAAAATTCGGCTAATTTCAACAAAAAACAAAGAACTTTTGAAACATATTTGATTTTTTAAAAAGTTTTATGCACATTTCAAAAAGTTTAAAACAATTTGATCAAACCTAAGCCCAAAAAAAAAACTATCGTACAGAACCCCCTCACTCATATGTCACACTAAGTTTGCTGACTTAGGTAAGGAACAAGTGGACTACGTTCGCCTGTTCCTGCTTGGTGGCCACTTGGGTCCACTTGGGTGGCCGCTTGGGTGGCAGGCTGGGAGGCAAGGCGAAAGATGGGCGGGTGGGCGTCGTGGCGCCCCTTTTTGGTCAAACAGGTCGATTTGATTTTTTCCCACCAGCCAAGTGAGGGTTGTTAGATTTTATCAGAGCCAGTCCTCATTCCTTCCTTCTCCGCCTTGAAGATCTGCCAGATAAGATCAGTGAGCCCTGCTGGACTTCAACTGCCAGCGTCTGATCTCAGTGAGCCCTGCTGGGCTTCAACTGCCAGCGTCTGATCTCAGTGAGCCCTGCTGGACTTCAACTGCCAGCGTCTGATCTCAGTGAGCCCTGCTGGAACTTCAACCTGCAGCGTCTGATCTTCAGTGAGCGCTGCTGGAACTTCAACTGCCCAGCGTCTGATCTCAGTGAGCCCTGCTGGACTTCAACTGCCAGCGTCTGATCTCAGTGAGCCCTGCTGGACTTCAACTGCCAGCGTCTGATCTCATTGAGCCCTGCTGGACTTCAACTGCCAGCGTCTGATCTCAGTGAGCCCTGCTGGGCTTCAACTGCCAGCGTCTGATCTCAGTGAGCCCTGCTGGACTTCAACTGCCAGCGTCTGATCTCAGTGAGCCCTGCTGGACGTCAACTGCCAGCGTCTGATCTCAGTGAGCCCTGCTGGACTTCAACTGCCAGCGTCTGATCTCAGTGAGCCCTGCTGGACTTCAACTGCCAGCGTCTGATCTCAGTGAGCCCTGCTGGACTTCAACTGCCAGCGTCTGATCTCAGTGAGCCCTGCTGGGCTTCAACTGCCAGCGTCTGATCTCAGTGAGCCCTGCTGGACTTTCAACTGCCAGCGTCTGATCTCAGTGAGCCTGCT
>CAMXCT020005296.1:0-19005 GCA_947184155.2 Cladocopium goreaui | reverse complement strand
GGTTCCGAAAGGAAAAGAAAAGTTGTAGAAAGTCAAAACGTGGACCAGATTGCAAGACGTTGCAAGGTTCACACATGAGCTAGAGTGCAGACGTGCATAGGCTCAGAGAACAGATTAAGTAATAGAGAAAGAGACAAAGGGAACTGGACGGCAGGGGCGATTACGACTTGCATAGGTTCCAAAACGTGAAACTGACTGAAATGAATGTAAATGTGATGTCAGTTCGTGGCTCGACATACTGTCTAAGTGAGAGACGAAGTATGGAGCTGTCTATTATGCTGGACTTGACGTGACATTTTGTCTGGACTTCTCATGTTTGTAGAGGTTTCATTCCACCGTTGCTGTTTTATTATAAGACAACTTTGGCTCAGTGTTTTTGCATTTCAGCTGCCCTCACGATCGCTTTGAGATCCTTTGGCATCAATGGCAATGGAAGCCATTCGTCTTTGGTTGGCCCTGACTCCTAAGCAGTTTGAGGACTTGAACAATGGCAAGGAGATTCAGCCTGACGAATATTCCAAAAGGTTTGGACTACGAAAAGACCCGGTTGCTGCCGTTGAGCGTGCGCAGTACTTCAATGATTGGACACCGGAAGGTCCCAAGGGTGAGTTCTGTGCCAAGGATTATGTCCTTGTCGAGGTCGAACTGACCGCCATTGGCTATCTCCAGAAGGCCGAGGCGGGGATCCTTCTGAAATATAAGCCCAACGAATACCGTTGGCAGGGCACGATGAAGGCTATGGAGTTTGACCAGAATGGCAACTTATTATACAAGTTTGCCGCGGACGCTCACCAGATCGTCTGAGTGGAGAGGAAATATCCTCCCAATGTATAGGTTTTTGCAATGGTTCCAGGCCGGGTGGTAGTGCTAGGCTTGGAAGCCGACGCCAGCTGTGAGGAGAGATGCAAAAGCTGTGGTGAAAGAGCTGTCAAGCTGAGATTGGAGTGAAATGACAATTTTGGGATGTCTTGGAACTTTAGAGTTTTGGACGATTTCGGACTGGACGGAACTTGGACTTGTGTAACTCAGTTTGTGTGGTTTTCTGTCAGCTGTCACGAGCTTTGCATGAGTTTTTCATTTTTGCTGCATGACATGTCTATGGGTTTCATGTGCACGGAAACCACGGTGATCTGTTTTGCAGTTTTGTGAAGAGTTGTGCATGCATTGGCAGTTGGATCTGGATTGAGTTTGCAGTTTGCCACAAGTTTGCACTATTTTGTTTTTGTCTGAGACATTGAAGTTTGGTCGATCACATATTACCTGTCAAGATGTGCGGCACGCATCTTGGGGTAGTAGTGAGTGATCTTTGTCGGAAGTGTGAATCATCTGTTAAGGTGTGCGTCACGCACCTTAGGATGAACAAGAGAGAGTTTGTGCTTGGCATGGCATGAAATGGCTGAGTTGTAATCTGCATGGTCATTAGAAGGATTGTCAAGTTGAATTGCAGATTATGCCCAAGCTGTATTTGGGCCCCGGCTTATCCCAGCGAGTGCATCAGGCCTTGTCTAGGAGACTCGAACGATTCATGGCAGCGAACGTGCCAGCTCCAGCAGCCCCGGCAGTTCCAGCGGCAGAGGGAGAGTTTCCCGTGTCTGAGAATCCAGCGCTGACGGCACAGACAGGAGCTGCTGAGACGGAATCAGAGAAAGAGGGAGAGCAGAACATTGCTCATGTGCCTGGAGAGGACAAGGAAGACAAAGAGGAAGGAGATGCTGGAAGAGATGATGATAGATCGAGATCTCCAAGGTTGAGAATGCATGAGCCACTTGATCACGGTGATGCCACAGACCTGTTGAGCTCTACCACAGGCTTGGCCGTGGGAATCACTTCGATGGTCGCTGCACTGAAGGGTTCGACGGACAAGATTGAGACCCTTATTAAGAGTACACATACTCTTCAGCAGGACCTTTGCCGAAGCCTAGAGGCCGTGGGAGCGGCAGTCAACAACATGGCAAGGGCATCAGAATCATTGGCTGCTGGTGTGAACCACAACACCAGCCGCGTGGGTGCGGTCGTGGGTGAATATAACAAATTGAAAAAGCACCTGGAGTGGGCGCTGGACGTCTCTATGGCACACGTGCTCAAGGATAACAAGAAAGGCCGCATGGAACGCGACCAATCCTTGCAGGGTGTGATGACCCAGCTTTTCGAATCGATGGACAAGCTACAAGCAAATATGAAGCTGGTTGCTGAGAGGATTGAAAAGGGGACACCGCCGCCAGAGGCAGCTCCAGCATACGATCCTCCGCAGCCACCTACGGGACATCCTGGCATGTCACAGAGCAGTCCACCATTGGCACCTATGACGCCGGCACCGGGCGCGAGTTTGAGCTCTGGCCACCTCCCGCCTCCACCGGCAGTGCCACCAAGACCTGTGACCCCACCACCGCCGACGTTGCCGACGGTGAAGTTTGCAGGATACAGCCCGGCGAGGATGGGAGAAGTACCAATGAGCTATCCCCTGGCTCTTGAGGTGAAAGACATTAAATCCCCACCTTGTCAGGTGATCGAGGAGGTCACGGGGCGTGTTAGATGTGTTTCACCCACAGCACGTCACGATCCTTTGACGGGGACGGCAGCGTTCTCCCCTCTAGGGTATATGCAGATACAGGGGACGCGGGAATACCGCAGGGTATACCCCTGATATCTATACCTGAGCAAAGTGCCAAAGGCACCGGAATTCGCCTGGTGTGACGACAAGAGAATAGTTAATTTTGTCAACTCGAGGTTCACTTGTTGTTTTCAGAAAGGACAATATGGTTGAGCACCGGTACCAAGCTTGAGTTTAAAAGGGGGCAAGACACGCTGATTGACGCAGTAGACACAATTTTGTCTGCATATTGGTTTTGTTAGTTGTTTGAGGTTCGTTTTGTTGTCATATGTCTCTCAATGACGATAGCGAGAGCAACGTTCTTGAAGGCATTCAGAACTTGGAGTTGCTGACGGATCTGAGGGAGACATCATGAAGAGAGGTTGAAGTTGTTCTTGATTAGTTTGATTGCGATATTTCTCATGTTTGAGTTGTTGTGTGCATGTTTTGAGTTTTGTTTCTTGTAACATGGAACTTGATGTTGTGAGTGTTTTCACAAACATTTGGTGTAATTAAGTGGTCATGACACATGATGAGAACCTGGGAAGAAACTCGGACGGAATCTGAGTTTAAGAAATGGAAAAATCTTCCGGGGAATCTGATGCCATGATTGCAGACATATTGCACCCTCATGTCATTATATAGACTCAAACAAGACATACCACACCTCCGAGATCTTTAGGATGGATCAGACGTTGAAAGGGGGACGGCGACCTATGCGATGATGAAGCTGTGAGAGATGTTTTGTCAAAATGTCCCTCACCGCTTCCTCATTCCGTGCCAATCTTAGCTAGTCCTGACCCTGACGGAGAGAGAGACTTATTCAGAACATTTTGAATTTGTTGTGCAGTGACTGTGAACTGTACTTCACTTGCTCTGAATTTGAGATGAGTTGCATGAGTGATATTATTTCACTTGCGTTTTCTTTTCATACGCCTACCTTCTACACGAAGGTGCGGATTAGCTGAAACAGTTGGCCTTTGTTTTCGCGTTGACTCCGATCGTGCGACGTTAGGTTTCGTCTTGGGCCTCGTGCGTGTGTGTGTGTGTTTGTTTTGTTTTGTTCTGTTGTTGTTGTTGCTGTTTCGTTCGTTGTAGGAAAACAACAGCACTGTAGATACATCGTTATTGACGCCATGGTTTATCCGAGGAACTGGATTTTGGAAGACGAGCTTAGTACTGGAAAGACTTTAGGAGTCTTTGGACTGAGTCTGGTATTCTTACATCTAGTTTTCGCAACAGAGAAAATTTTGAATTTGGAAGCTACGACATTGTGCATGAGTTGAACGAGATGGATTTTGGATGATGCTTTATCATCTACTTTGTGTTTTGGAAGACGTGTGCTTCTTTGGATATCTTTTGATCATGGATATGATCTGGAACGTGAACATTTTTCTGCGGATATTTGATTGGTATCCGTACCTGGCAGTGATGTGAGTGGATGAGATGTCATGTCGAAAGGGGGTATGGAAATTTGACACCCTATGGGAACACCCTTTGGTTAAGGGTGAAGGGACATGCCATTCATCATTCTTGTATAGTTTGTGCACAGAAGATACGTGGAAGGCTACTACAAGAGTTCACCGCGTCATGGAAGAGGTAGAGGACACTATACTTATTGCGGAAGGAATCTTGTATGTGACCATCCTGTGTCACAATATTCTATTGGTCTTCGGACTTATCACTTTTGACATCAGGATGATGTCATTGATCAGTGTTGACCAGTGATTGTGGTATATTGATCAGTTCGACATCTTATTCTGGATTCGACTTGAGTCTGGTACAGCTTATTGCTTGAGCTGAAGATACCTACATTGGTTTGACATTGAGACTACTTCTTGTGTCCACGACACTCCTGGACACTGAACATTGTAAAGTTCATTCTCTCCAAGTGATGAGAACACAGCTAGAAACTCTTGGAGAAGAGTTTAAGCTAGCTGGAAATATCTGATGGAGAGAACCTATCATACTTTGAGTTTGGACTATGGGATGCATTGGTATTGTGAAGACAATGACCATATTTGGGCATCTTATTCGTCTGAGAGTTTTGTGATGAGATGTTTCGGTATTGTGCGGACAATACCTACATCATCGTCATCGTGACCTATGGATCATACGCTTGATCTTATGGTGTGCCTTTTATCGTTCCTGAGACGACTTTGGTTATCTCTATGAGGACGACTTTGTTTTGAGACGACTTTGGTCTACATTGTGGATTGGCTATTACAGTGGTCGAAAGACTTCAGCGATACAACTGTATTTGGCTGACCTACATTGACAATGTCAAACAGAACATTCTATTCTACATTGAGGTTGGAAGCTGTGAGATGCTATCTCTATGTGGAAAACTGATTTGGAGAAAGAACTTTGTGTTCTGACTATGTTTTGTATCCAGAAGAAGGTTGTACAGACACCTTGTGTGAATCACTTCGTTCTTGAGAAGTTAGTCAGCTTGTGACTAATGAGCTGGTTATTCACGTTTGGATGAGAACCAGTTTGCTTTGAGAACTTTTGGAAGTGTTTCGATGTTTTGAATTCATCTAGTGAAATTGAGTTTTGTAGACTTGTAGCAGCTGGAATAGTTTCAACAGACCTTTATTTGAAGAACTTGAGGTTTGTTAACTGGAAACCTGAAATCGAGTTTACCAGTTGAGACATCGGCTCGAAGGACTGGTGTCAGAAGTTCATTTAATGAACAAGAGCTGCTGTGTCACATAACTTGACATAAGACAGACCGACACAGGGAACACGAACACTTTCCGTCTCTTTGTCGTCTTTCTTCGTTTTGTTTGTTTGCTTGTTGTGTTTGTGTTTCCCCGCGACTGATCGTGTTGCGTCTGGAGCGAAAAGAAGGAGCTTGACGTCAGCATGTGGGAGTCGAGGGAGAAACAATCCTTTTGACACGGTATTGCTTTAGTTTAATTAGTTTTGGGAATTTACGCTCTGCGCTTGTGTTTGGTGTGCGTGGTTGACGTACGCGTCCGCCTGCGTAGTTCTGTAGGAATTTTGAAGAAGCGTTGGATCTGACCGCAGATCTGTGCACGGCGCTTTTTCTACAAAAAATCATAATTCACGTTCTTTCTGTAGGCTTGATGTCGCGGACAGACTACCGGTGGCGGTTTGATTCCCCGCTGGTCCGCAGGTAAGCCTCAAAGTGTGGTGACCAGGCGAAAGCCGATTGGCGCCGTCCACACAAAAAAAATCACGTTCTTTCTGGCCTTCGCTGGGAGCCATAGGGGAAGAGGTGACAAAATTTGGCACTTAAGTTTCAGTACAATCATTCCATGCAATATCAGCTTTACGCACAGGCAGCGATTCCCGGTAGCCTGCAAGAAGTGTCGCTGGAGGTGGAAGGGAACTATATTTTTGGGTGCAAACAGCCGAAGGAGAGATTGGTCCTGGGAGTTGGCTGAGCGACTCCATAACAGGGGACAATGCTGGAGGAAGCTCGACAGAGGTTTGAATTGTGGAACCAAGGTCTTTTGACATTGCTTGCCTTTTATTTACCCGCTTCTCTCAATTATTACTGTAGGATCGAGCCTCAGAGCGAAAATCGGCCGCAATGGAGGAAAAAATGCGTTGGCTCTAGTCTTGAGTCTTACTCGCGGACCAGAGGAATCGAACCACCACTGGCGGTCTGTCAGCGATACAAGAGTGCCGCGATGCCAACTGAGCCGAGGACGACTACAAGTGACCGCCTGTGCGAAACCCACTACCTCCGTAACAGCAAGAAACACTGTAAGCAAGACTGCAAAAGGCTGATGCGCCTTCGTGAAGCAGAAACAGGCGGCCCGATGGCTCAGTTGGTATGGCGTTGGTCTTGCCAGCGCTGACAGACTGCCGGTGGTGGTTCGAATCCCTGCTGGTCCTCTCAGGAGTCTCAAGTGCGACCCGCCGAAAGGCAACGGGCGCCGACCAAAAAAAAGCCTTCGTGAAGCAGAAACACTTCAAGCGAGACTGCAAAAGGCTGATACGCCTTCGTGAAGCAGACAATCAAGCGACCAGACGAAACGAATCATTCTTTTTTTTCCGAGCCCGTTGCCTTTTAGCGGGTCCACGGTCTTGAGTCTCACTCGCGGACCAGTGGAGAATCAAATCACCACCCGGCAGTCTGTCAGCGACACAAGAATGTCGCGATACCAACTGAGCCACGAGGACGACTGACCAGACGAAACGAATCAGCTGCCTTAAAAATCAGGTTCAAGCAGCAACCGATATGCACCCCGCTTGCCCCAATGAAATAAAATCATCTGGAAAATAGCTTGCTCTCGACGGACTCAAGATCCCGAAAAGCTCAAAACCGGCTTCGCTCAAAAGGGCCAGGGCCTCGAAAGGTAGTGCTGAATTGCTTCACTCACTCAACGGTGTGGCAATGTGATGTTTGTGTTTGTGTGCTCTCTTTGTCTTGTTTCTGATGGCGGTTTTTTATATGCATTAAGTTAATTTACCGGTTCTATGCAACATGCAGCTGAACGTGTGGAACGACCTGGCAAAAGCCAAGAGGCGTTGAAAAATTGAAGACCGCTGAAGGGCAACGGGCTCGGACAAAACAAAAAAGCATAATGCGTTTCAGTGAAGTGCATTTTTGTATGCACTTGCACATGCATCATGTTTTTGATTTTGGTACTAGTTGAGGCTCTGCATGTTCAAAGTCGTTTTCCTGATCCTCTGGAAAGGATGCTTGTGATTTTATGACGCATTGAGTTGATGTCTTTTAGCGCAGGGATTCCTCTGGATATTTTTTGTAATGAATGTAATGTATGTGATGTCTGTAATGTATGTAATGTATGTAATGTGTGTATATAATGTATGTAATGTATATAATGTATGTAATGGATGTAATGAATGCAATGAATGGAATGTATGTAATGTATGTAATGTATGTAATGAATGTAATGAATGCAATGAATGCAATGTATGTAATGTATGTAATGTATGTAATGTATGTAATGTATGTAGTGTAATGTAATGTAATGTAAAGTAATGTAAAGTAATGTAATGTAATGTAATGGTATGTAATGGTATGTATGGTATGTATGGTATGTATGGTATGTATGGTATGTATGGTATGTATGTATGCATGTATGCATGTATGCATGTATGCATGTATGCATGTATGCATGTATGCATATATGCATGTATGCATGTCTGTATGTGTGTATGTATGTATGTATGGATGGTAAGGTAATGTATATGTTTGTATGAATGTAATGTCATGTAATGTAATGTAATGTAGTAAAATGTAATGTAATGTAGTGTAGTGTAATGTAATGTAATGTAATGTATGTATGGTAATGTAATGTATGTATGTAATGTATGTATGTATGTATGTAATGTATGTATGTATGTATGTATGTATGTATGTATGGTAATGTAATGTATGTATGTATGTAATGTAATGTAATGTAATGAAATGTAATGTAATGTAATGTAATGCAATGTAATGTAATGTAATGTATGTATGTATGTATGTATGTATGTATATATGTTTGTAATGTGTGTAATGTATGTAACGTATGTATGTATGTATGTATGTTTGTATGTATGTACGTATGTATGTATGTATGTGTGTATGTATGTTTGCCTGTAATGACTGTAATGTAATGTAATGTAACGTAATGTAACGTAACGTAATGTAACGTAATGTAATGCAATGTAATGCAATGTAAGTATGTATGCATGTAAATAAATATACATATATATATGTATCTAAATACGTAAATATTTATTTATGTTTTTATGTATATATGTATCTAAATATGTATATATGTAAATATGTATATATGTATACATGTATATATGGATATATATATATATAAATGTATAAATGTATATATGTATATATGTATATTTGTATATATGTTTGTGAAATTAAATTTGTATATGTACAAATATATTTTACATTGGTCTATATCTACACAGATATATGTATCAAAAATATGGAACCAGAGCGTGCTGCATGCTACGAAATTTTATTTGGTGATATGCCACAGGTATTTTTTTGGTCTTTGTTTGTAGATAGACGTGATGACATGCGTTGGCTTATCGTTTGTGAGTTGGGCTGTTTTGTTTGTGGCGTTTTTGAAGGAACAGTGTGCACCAAAAAAACCCAACACTGCAGTTGCAACGGCGGTAAACACAGGGGGTGAACTGCATTGTAATTTTTACGGTTTGTACCGGTGGGTGTGTTGGGTGTGGCTGCGTTTGCTTGCGTATGGTTCGCTATGGTTGCGCAACGTTGCGTTTGGTTGTGTATGGTTGTGTATGGTTGTGTGTGGGTATGTATGGTTGTGTGTGTCTATTCATGTCGTGGTTCTGGTCATTGTGGCGGTGGATGTCATGATTGTTGTGGCCGTGGTATTTTCCTTCGTTTTCGTTGTTGCTGTTTGCTTCGTGACCGTTTTGATCATCCCGTTTTGGCCTCCATGTGGTTGTGGTCGTCATGGTTGTTGTATTTGAAATGTCACCGTCTCCGTCGCTGTCGTGGCAGTGCTGGCTTTGGAGGCGGCGTGTGGTCTTTCAGATTGCTGTTGCAAGTCGTTGCAATTCATGCTCATTTTTCCTTGTCGAATGCTGGAGTGTTTGGCGCCGTTACCATTTTTTTTCGAATTGGTTTGACATTTTTTTTTCACCGCCGTCATGCAATGATTAATTCCAACCACTTCAATAGTTCGTTCAAATCATTGTTCAAACCATTTCCACAAACCGGAAATGGACCAGAAAACGCTCAGTGATAAAGACAATGTCAAATACGTTGGACGGGTTAAAATTTAAATTTTGTGAACCTAAACGCGTTGAATGGATTATCCCAAGGACCAAAAATTGTTTGATTTCAATTCGGATGTTTGGAACTGGTGCATTACGAACCCGCGAACTTTGGAACCCTGGGATCTTTCCTGGGATCTTTCCTGCTGTTGGGGTGCGCAATTGGACAAATTTGGTGTGGTTTTCAAATCACAGGACATTCGGGTGGATAAATTATGATATTCATGTTTTTCTTGCGACATATGGATTTTTGAACTGTGGTGCAATGTGAAAGATCAAAAAATGCTGAGTAGATGCTCGCCGTTGGCCCGGTTTGCATTGGAAACCATGTTACTCCAAAGAACGGTCAAAATGCCGCAGCGTTTGTCCAACAGTACATCATGAAACATGGAAAAAAACATTTGCATAACTCCAAACATAGTGATGTTCTGCTTGTGGTTGATGAAATTGGAAATAACATGTTGTGAACCTTCAAACTTTACAAAATTACCATCATTCTTGTTTGTGAATGTTTTTGGCCAGTAAATTTATAATTCAATTTACAATTTTTTTTGTCAATGTCCGGAAAAAAATGATAAGAACCATGTAGGTTGCAGCATAAACTGATCAAAAGTTGTACTGTAGTATGGTCCTTGAACATGGTGGCTGCAAGATCTTCGAAAAAAAACCGTAGGTCCAAAACGATTTTCCAGGCCGTCATGCGGTCGGTTCTTACAGCTGCCGCGGAGGCGCCGAAGATCCACACAATTGGTTACTTTCTACTATAATTACTGTTGAACCATCTGTTTAGCATAGACAATTATGACCTACATATAATTGGAACACATTGTTTTTTTTGGCATTTGATGTCTAGTTGTGACGGTATGCATTTAGACTTTGGGTGAAATTAGTCTGAATCGACACATATTTTGGTTACACGTTCAACTTTATGCAGTTGTTGGAACCAACCGCCAGGTGTTTATCTTGCACAAACATCAAAAACCTGAATATATAAGCGTTTTGCGTTCACGATTAACAAAGGTGAAATCCAAAGAACTCATCACCAGTAGGGCGTTGTTTTTTGTTGTCATTGTAACCAGGTTTCCTCATTGTGGAAATGGGTGCCTCTCAAGTATTTTGGGTGTGGTGATGTGATTTTGGTGGCCGGCGATTGGATTCTGGATGAGTTTCGGGTCAGTTGCAGGCCCTTTTATGGACCTTCGGCATTCGTCGAAGAAATGGCAAACGTCCGGGCAATGAGGGTGCACTTCTCAGTCCGACCAACAGAGATACCAAAACAAAACACAGTGTTTCGGCTGAAGCGTTTGAAATGTAATCCATGGGCAAAATATACGTACATAGTACATAGTGTTGTTTTTTTGTTTTCCAGCGACTTCATCAGTGTTAGATTTCAATGACTTTGGTTAAAACAGTATATGCAAATCAACATTTCAGAATGCAAAAGTCTCGATTTTGTCCTCTGTGCATTCATTGTCATGTCGGACATGCTTTTGCCTGCAACTTCTCGATTATAGGCCTTGCCCATCTTCCTATTTTGTTCCACCCCTGACCCCCCTCTCTGCACTTTCATCAGCAACAATTTTTCAAATTCATTATCCGAAAACAGTCTTCAACCAAGATTTCACGACAATATCTAAAAATATCATTCAAACATATTCTTCAACAATGATTTCAAAACAAATTCAACACTAATCATCACAAGGTACAGTTTTGAAGATAAAACCTAGAGCAACAATCTCTGAACACATTTTTGGGAAGGTACCTAACCAAAATCATTCACTCAACAAGATACTCTTCGGTTTTTTTTTAGGTACTATAGAAGTATTCTAGAAATTCAATAACAAAACACTGAAAAAATCCAAAATATTGACCACGAAATAAGTTTACTTTGAAAATGCATTGAATTGAAAGAAAACAAAAACATCATGGATTGTCTTCATGTATATCAATAAACGTTTTGTTGAGGGCAGAACGTTGTTCAATTTGCAGGTTTCCGACTTTTCGTCCTCTACTTTGGTGTGGCTCACTACAATTTTCGAGGGATGTTTGACAAAGTAATGCCAGATATGGAACAATTGCCGCCAAACTTCATACCAAAGCTCTGATATTATACTGACCACCAATGACTTAGGACTTGTCGGAGATACCCTCAAAATGAGATTTCCTATCTCATGTGTATGCAGCTGAAAACTGCACAACTCCTAAGTCATGTTGCTCTGCGGAGAGAAAATATATGAAAATAAAACAGCTCCGACCGAATCATTTTTTCAGATATTTGCATCATGCCACCACATGAGTTGGGAGTTAACAATCATTCAAGGTTGACCAAAAGCAGATGAGATAGGAACCATTTAGTAAAAAATGGCAAGGGTGAGTCCCAACTCATGTTGTTGCCATAGCATCCACCATAGCCATTTTGGTTCCCTTGTTTTTCTGCCTGCCTGGCCGGTGCCTCCTGCATGTTTTGTGTCGGGATCTTGCACTTGTTTCACCAATGTGACTAGTAGATGTCCAGTGGCTTTTGTTTCAACCTTTGCATGATTTGCATGATTTGCATGATTTGCATGGGGTTTGCCGCTGCATTTCATGAGAGTATTTCAGAGAGCGGGGAAGTGGAGCGGTTTGATTTCCCATTTGCCATGGATAGCAGTGATGAGTGGACCTTTGTGCCGCCTCCTTCGGAGGGGTCAACAACAGGTGATGGCATGGATGATGCCAGCACTGAGTCTGACAACTGGTCATACAGTGGCTCGCTGATGCCTGCAGCTTCAAGTGAGCCAGAAGTGACTGAAGACAGTGGGAGCGTCAAGCTTGTCTTGCAGATCGTGCATCATCATCACTATCACATCTACTGCAACTGTCCTCATCCTGCCCTGACTTCAGGCAAGGTCAAGTCAGATGGCGCAGAAACCGCAGCGACTGCTACTGGTGCCGCTGCTGCTGGAGGAGAAGACGTGGAACACCAGAAGAAGACCAAAAGGCCGGCTCCTACTGATGCCTCTCCTCGACCCGCACTGAAGCGATTGCGCCGTCTTGACGGCAACGATGTTTGATCTTCATATGTGTGCGGTAGTGATTCCAGGGTGGTGTAAAGAATCACTTGGCTTGTTCCAGAGGCTTTCTGTGATGTGGTCACAGTGAAAATAGAACAGGGCGCTTGCAGTTAATATTTGTTCATATGGAATTCCCAACTCATGTTTGCAAGCCCATTGTGCAAACGATACCACAGCACTTGGCAGTGAAGCCCCACTTCATGGGCACTGGACAGCTGACACTGCATCATGACACAGCTAACTCCTAACTCATGTTATGATTGGAGTTTCATGCGCAGATATATACATATATATATAAAGCATCAGAAAGCGCGCACATATATATATATATATATATATTATATAATGTACATATATATATATATATACATTCACATGCACACACAGAGTTGGAGAAACTTGTGCACACATTCACTGCATGTGTGTTGCATTGTGTTGCTAATGATCGAGAGCATTTTGGGCTTTCACAGTCGGCAAACCCTTCAGGTTTTGATCTCGTGCCATCCCATTGTGTTGCCATGGCGGGTCCACGCACTCCTGAACCCGTGGTGCAGAAAGCGTGGCTTATCTTCACGCCACCAAGTGATTTTGGGTCGCCTGGTGTGGATGAGAAGAGCGGCACTACATCTCGAGACCGGTCGAGGTCTAGGCCAAAAGATCCAGATCGATTGGTGAAGGCAACTTTGACTTTTGACACCCCGATCAAGCACAAGTCATCATCCCAGAGGGCATCAGGATCTACTGAAGAGGCTGCTGACAAGGATGGTTCGGGGACCTCCGCCAAGAAGAAAGTGGCTGTGGAGGTGAAAGTTATCATTGAGTGAGCTCCGACGCTGACATGCGCTGACTGAGACATGGTTTTCTCAGTGGTTTTTGTTCAGCGATGGGCTTATTTCAACCTGCATCGGGGCAGTTGATGACAGAGAGGGGAAAAAAAATCGACCAGCACATGCGCGCATGCTTGCAGAATCTGAAGAAAGGATGCGCACACATGCATGCATATGGTACATCGTGCATGCACATACCTGCATGACTGCACTTAGTTTTGAACTGGCCAGGGCGATTTCCATTTGTGATGGCGCAGGCGGGTCTTCAGATGCTGAATCAGCTTGCAAGATGTATATCTATATATATATATACATGATGTACCTGAACTCCTGACTCATGTTTGTGGGTTGGTTGTAAAATAATATGTCGATTGGTGTTATGGTGGAGATCCCAGTGCAAGACTGACTGCCTATTGGTTCAGTGCGACCGCCTTTGCTCCTTCCAGGCGGCAGACAACGATGAACACTGCTTGGAGGCGGGTCAACTTTAGGCCATGAACCCACATCCGACATTGAACTATATATATGTATATATATATACATTTATGAATAAACACGTACATGTACTCATCAACTCCTAAGTCATGTGTCGTCGTGGTGTTAACTTTACTTGGGAACCCGTTGGCTGGCCGAGGTTGCCGATTCTGGAGCAAACTCAGAGCAGAAAGTGGGGAGACCCAAGTCAGATTTAGCTGTTTGAGGTGACTGCGCGATGTTGGAAACTAATATATATATATATAAATATAAGACTTGTCGCTAGTGCTTGCCGGTGTCAGGAGGAAACATAAGTGAACGTAATTCCTATCTCATGTTCAAGGGAAAAGTGCATGAGCTACGGTACTGGCCAGCACGGTTTCTTTTGTGCAGGTAGAGGACAAAGAGACAGAACCTCTACCAGAGGAGCTTTGCATCCACAACTCCTATCTCATAGTTGATGGTGCATGAAGTATGAGTGGTTCCTTTTGTTCGGTGACGTGTGCATATATATATACATACATGTGCAGCATATTGACATTGAACTATATGTACATTTAAGAAGAAAAAATATATAAGTACATGTACTCATCAACTCCTAAGTCACGTGTCGTCGTGGTGTTAACTTGACTTGGGAACCCGTTGGCTGGCCAAGGCTGCAGATTCTGGAGCAAACTCAGAGCAGAAAGTGGGGAGACCCAAGTCAGATTTAGCTGTTTGAGGTGAGTGCGCGATGTTGGAAACTAATATATGTATATATATATAAAAATATATATAAGACTTGTCGCTAGTGCTTGCCGGTGTCAGGAGGAAACATAAGTGAACGTAATTCCTATCTCATGTTCAAGGGAAAAGTGCATGAGCTACTGTGCTGGCCAGCACGGTTTCTTTTGGGCAGGTAGAGGACAAAGAGACAGAACCTCTACCAGAGGAGCTTTGCATCCACAACTCCTATCTCATAGTTGATGGTGCATGAAGTATGAGTGCAATCAATGAGAGGTGCAGAGGGTAGATAATTCAATGATGTGCAGGAGCCTTCGAAAATTGACAATGTGAATGTCCAGGTTGCTCAGGCTTGACTTTGGATTGCTGCGGTTTTCTACAGCTGTTGTCATTCTTATGCATGTGGTTGCAGCGCCTTGTGCAGGGAGCAGCCGGCGTGCATGATTTGAGTGCGCTGGTGCTGATCTTAGTTCTTGAGCGATCTGTCATGTTGATTTTTCAGACATATATATATAATAAGCATGGATTCACGATGGAGCTGTTCGTGCAGATAAAATGAGTTGTCACATATATATATAAATGTATGTACATATGTATATATATACATACATATTTCTATGTATGTATTATATAACGTAAATTTGTATCAAGGTTGGCAAAATAGATTGTTTACAGTACCTCCAACTCCTAAGTCATGACCATTACTGCAAACATTCAAGTGACAGAGGAAACATGTGCCACGCTGAGGCTGCAGGTCGTGAGGGTAGCTTGGAGCAGACAGCCGGGAAACTCAAGAATACCACTCAATGCAACATGGAGGTGAAAGAGCTTCAGAACGATAGGTTTTGTCATCCATGGGTTGGCGAAACGATTTGTCTAATTATTTCGTTGGTTTCTCTTTTCAGTTATATATATATACACATACATGTGCAGCATATTGAAACTATATTTATATACATTTATGAATAAACACGTACATGTACTCATCAACTCCTAAGTCATGCGTCGTTGAGGTGCTAACTTGACTTGGGAACCCGTTGGCTGGCCGAGGTTGCCAATTCTGGAGCAAACTCAGAGCAGAAAGTGGGGATACCCAATTCAGATTTAGCTGTTTGAGGTGACTGCGCGATGTTGGAAACTAATATATATATATATATATATAAGACTTGTGGCTAGTGCTTGCCGGTGTCAGGAGGAAACATAAGTGAACGTAATTCCTATCTCATGTTCAAGGGAAAAGTGCATGAGCTACTGTGCTGGGCGGCACGGTTTCTTTTGGGCAGGTAGAGGACAAAGAGGCAGAACCTCTAGCAGAGGAGCTTTGCATCCACAACTCCTATCTCATAGTTGATGGTGCATGAAGTATGAGTGGTTCCTTTTGTTCGGTGACGTGTATATTTCAATATATATATATATATGTATATATACATATATATATATATATATATACATTGCATACTTGCTTATCAATGCAATCAATGAGAGGTGCAGAGGGGCAGATAATTCAATGATGTGCAGGGGCCTTCGAAAATTGACAATGTGAATGTCCAGGTTGCTCAGGCTTGACTTTGGATTGCTGCGGTTTTCTACAGAAGCCGTTGTCATTCTTATGCATGTGGTTGCGGCGCCTTGTGCAGGGAGCAGCCCGCGTGCATGAGGTGTGTGCGCTGGTGCTGATCTTAGTTCTTGAGCGATCTGTCATGTTGATTTTTCAGGCATAATAAGCATGGATTCACGATGGAGCTGTTTGTGCAGATAAAATGAGTTGTCACACATATATATATAAATGTATGTACATATGTATATATATATATATGTATATTTATTTTGATATATGTATGTATTATATAACGTAAATTTGTATCAAGGTTGGCAAAATAGCTTGTTTACAGTACCTCCAACTCCTAAGTCATGACCATTACTGCAAACATTCAAGTGACAGAGGAAACATGTGCCACGCTGAGGCTGCAGGTCGTGAGTGTAGCTTGGAGCAGACCGCCGGGAAACTCAAGAATACCACTCAATGCAACATGGAGGTGAAAGAGCTTCAGAACGATAGGTTTTGTCATCCATGGGTTGGCGAAACGATTTGTCTAATCATTTCGTTGGTTTCTCTTTTCAGTTCTTCATATATACACATACATGTGCAGCATATTGAAACTATATATATTTATATATATATATATATACATTTATGAATAAACACGTACATGTACTCATCAACTCCTAAGTCATGCGTCGTTGAGGTGCTAACTTGACTTGGGAACCCGTTGGCTGGCCGAGGTTGCCAATTCTGGAGCAAACTCAGAGCAGAAAGTGGGGATACCCAATTCAGATTTAGCTGTTTGAGGTGACTACGCGATGTTGGAAACTAATATATATATATAAATATAAGACTTGTCGCTAGTGCTTGCCGGTGTCAGGAGGAAACATAAGTGAACGTAATTCCTATCTCATGTTCAAGGGAAAAGTGCATGAGCTACGGTACTGGCCAGCACGGTTTCTTTTGTGCAGGTAGAGGACAAAGAGACAGAACCTCTACCAGAGGAGCTTTGCATCCACAACTCCTATCTCATAGTTGATGGTGCATGAAGTATGAGTGCAATCAATGAGAGGTGCAGAGGGTAGATAATTCAATGATGTGCAGGAGCCTTCGAAAATTGACAATGTGAATGTCCAGGTTGCTCAGGCTTGACTTTGGATTGCCGCGGTTTTCTACAGAAGCCGTTGTCATTCTTATGCATGTGGTTGCGGCGCCTTGTGCAGGGAGCAGCCGGCGTTGATGATGTGAGTGCGCTGGTGCTGATCTTAGTTCTTGAGCGATCTGTCATGTTGATTTTTCAGGCATAATAAGCATGGATTCACGATGGAGCTGTTTGTGCAGATAAAATGAGTTGTCACACATATATACCGTTAAAAACAAAGTTAGAATGCGGTTTTGGCTTCGCGTGATGGTGGCCCGTTTGGCCCCCCCCCACGGCAGTCGCATTCTAACTGAGGAAACACCTGTAAATCTGCAGAAACACAGTTAGAATGCGGCGCCAAAATTGGTAAGAAAATGTAAGTTTTGACTGGTATTTTACAGGCGAAATACAGTTAGAATGCCTCCTCCTTTTCTTCTATATTGTTCCTTGCCCTTCCTTTTCTTCTATGTCTTTTTCATTTATATCTGCTGTAGTTTCCGGGGGGCATTTTCTGTTGTTTTTCTACTGTGGCCACATTTCTGACCCGCAGGGAACCTGGAGTGCCCTTGTCTCTTTTCCGATCTTATCCGCTTCCCTTTCCTTGTCCTTTTGTTTCTATCATGTTCCTTTCCCTTCCTTTTCTTCTATGTCTGTATTCATTGATCTATACGTGCTGTACTTTCCGTAGGCATTCTATCTGTTGTTTTCCCTGCTGTAGCCATATGTTTCTGACCCGCAGGGAACCTGGAGTGCCCTTGTCTCTTTTCCGATCTTATCCTCTTCCCTTTTCTCCTCCTTTTCTTCTATATTGTTCCTTACCCTTCCCTTTCTTCTATGCCTTTTTCATTGACCCATATCTGCTGTAGTTTCCGGGGAGGCATTCTATCTGTTGTTTTCGCCACTGTAGCCAGATGTTTCTGACCCGCAGGGAACCTGGAGTGCCCTTGTCTCTTTTCCGATCTTATCCTCTTCCCTTTTCTCCTCCTTTTCCTCTATATTGTTACTTACCCTTCCTTTTCTTCTATGTCTTTTTCATTGATCTATATCTGCTGTAGTTTCCGGGGAGGCATTCTATCTGTTGTTTTCCCCACTGTAGCCAGATGTTTCTGACCTGCAGGGAACCTGGAGTGCCCTTGTCTCTTTTCCGACCTTATCCTCTTCCCTTTTCTCCTCCTTCTCTTCTATATTGTTCCTTGCCCTTCCTTTTCTTTTATGTCTTTTTCATTGATCTATATCTGCTGTAGTTTCCGGGGAGGCATTCTATCTGTTGTTTTCACCACTGTAGCCAGATGTTTCTGACCTGCAGGGAACCTGGAGTGCCCTTGTCTCTTTTCCGACCTTATCCTCTTCCCTTTTCTCCTCCTTTTTCTTCTATATTGTTCCTTACCCTTCCTTTTCTTCTATGTCTTTTTCATTGGTCTATATCTGCTGTAGTTTCCGGGGAGGCATTCTATCTGTTGTTTTCCCTGCTGTAGCCAGATGTTTCTGACCCGCAGGGAACCTGGAGTGCCCTTGTCTCTTTTCCGACCTTATCCTCTTCCCTTTTATCCTCCTTTTCTTCTATATTGTTCCTTACCCTTCCTTTTCTTCTATGTCTTTTTCATTGATCTATATCTGCTGTAGTTTCCGCAAAGGCATTCTATTTGCTGTTTTCCCCACTGTAGCCATATATGTTTCTGACCCGCAGGGAACCTGGAATGCCCTTGTCTCTTTTCCGACCTTATCCTCTTCCCTTTTCTCCTCTTTTTCTTCTATTGTTCCTTACCCTTCCTTTTCTTCTACGTCTTTTTCATTGAACTATATCTGTTGTAGTTTCCGGGGAGGCATTCTATCTGTTGTTTTCCCCACTGTAGCCATATGTTTCTGACCTGCAGGGAAACTGGAGTGCC
>CAMXCT020005295.1:0-19085 GCA_947184155.2 Cladocopium goreaui | reverse complement strand
ATATATGTATATATGTATATATATATATACATATATATATATATGTGCGTGTGTGTACAATATACTTATATGTTTACTGTATATATATATATAGAGAATTACATAACCCGATGAGATACCAAATCAAGCTTGACAAAGGAAACGTCAAACACACCTCCGCCATCCTCTGCCGTGCTGGCAATCAGCTGGGAAATCGGACCCCAGCAAATGGATGCCGATGCATCACATGCCATGGGCGTCACTTGGCGTCATAGAAAGTCGTACAATAGAGCCGATCTACAGCTATCTTCGCCAAATTCTGCCCCACTTGGGTTTTAACTTGGGATGGTGTTCAGAGGTTACAACCGCAGCTACTGAACACTGAAAACTATAGCTGGCATCTGGGAATCACAGCTCCTCCTCTTGCAAGTGAATCGTATATAGATGATTATAGATGTTATCTCAACTTGTATAGCAGTATAGCAAGCATCCTGATTGGTATACCCATCTCAACGAGGCCAACCAATTCACCCAGTTGTCTTTTTGGTTGTTGCTGAGTTTCCATCAGGGTTCAGTCTCAGATCTTGCTGGGTGGCTTTTCCCAGCACTAGAGCCAAGGTGGCGTTACCCGCGTTACCGAAGAAAGGAGTTGGGATCCAAGCAGCAAAAGCATAAAATAAAAAGCGAGAAATCGAAGAGCTCTGGACAGGGGTCCTGGATGGTCCTGGATGGTCCTGGATGGTCCTGGATGGTCCTGGAAGATGTGTTGCTGTTGGAAAGCCACAACCATGTTCCTCCAACGCAGAACGCAGCCATCATTTTCGCCCATGGGCATAAGTTGGTTCGACGCACGAGAACGAATCCTACACGGAAGATGGTGTCTTGACCAAGTCTTCTTTGGAGTTCGAATGCAGTCACTTCCCAGCCCCGAATTTTGGAATACCCTCTGGTAATTTAACATAGCTATTGAAAATTGCCATTTATAGTTGATTTACCCACACAAAAAGGTGATTTTCCATAGTTATGTTAGTTTACCAGAGGGTAATTTTGGCTCACATGTGAACCATCGAATGAATGGTAAAAATTGCTGAAGATTGGATGATTTGGATTCGGATTGATCATACGTTCTGGTTGGTGGTTGAGCCCTACCCTCTCAAAAATATGAAAATCAATGGGAGGGATTATCCCATATATTATGGAAAATAAAAAAATGTTTGAAACCACCAACCAGCAAAAGAATAATCAAAATCAAAACCTGACGGTTTCCTGCTTAAAATGTGGGCCCAACAGCAGTAGAGTAGATTGTCTCTGAATGTCTCTGCATGTCTCTGCATGTCTCTGCATGTCTCTGCATGTCTCTGCTGTGTAAATACCGGCGTGGTTGACACTCAACCTTCCGCCTGCTAAAACCCACTTTTCCGATGCGAAACAAAACAAAGGTTGAACAAGTCTGCCAAAAAATCATCAGAATCTCAAGTCTCAAATGTACCATTTGATCCTCAAATCACAGATATAACTTGGGTCACCACCCCAGCTGCAAAGGTGTATATATATATATATGTCTGGCCTGCACTTGAGCTGTGGAATCACCCCACAAACCATCTTCCAGCCTACAACTGCTGCAGCTGCCACAAGGTGCTTCTTGCAATTCCCAACGTTTTGGGCTGGTTTCACCATCACTGTTCGCTGATGTGGGTACCAAAGGACCCGCACAATTGTTGATTTCCAGAATTTGGTATCAAACCATACAATTTCAGCGAATCCCAAAAAAAAATTGCTCATGGAGTTTGTTCGGGTCTTTAAGCCTCCAATTTTGCAGCTACAGCCAATCTTCACCAGGCCATACCTGAGGGGTTCCAAGGCGCTTCAGATGCCTGCCTTCTGTGGTGCCTTGGGCGTAGCTTGCTGCGGCGTCCAGGGGAAGGCCTTGCGGTTGTAGAGTGGCCTCAGACGCCCAGGGCGAATCATCAACTTCAACAGTGTGGTAAACCCAATGTCGTCAACCACCCCCCAATATTGCCATGTTTATGGGTGCTCAAAAACTCCCCATGTTTGGTAGGTTTACCCTCTGGTGAACTAACATAGCAATGGAAAATCACCATTTTTCATGGGAAAATCCACTATAAATGACCATTTTCCATTGCTATGTTAGTTCACCAGAGGGTACACTAATTGGGTTATTTATCACCTGAAGAACTCGCCCCAAAATGACTGGCTGTCCAAGGCTCGTAGGATCCACTGGTCCAGCTTGGCGACCTGGGCATCCCAAAATCCTCTGTTCACTGAGGTTGATCTTAGGTCATGTGGCCATGATTAAAATGTGGCAAATACACACTGCCATCCTGACGTAAAGATACTTAAAGATGAAAAAAGACAATGTTTGAAATTTGAAACATCACGAGTTTGGGATCAACATATGATTTTTTCAAGTATCTTTACCCTCTGGTAATTTAACATAGCTATTGAAAATCACCATTTTTAATGGGAAAATCCACTATTAATGGTCATTTTCAATAGCTACGTTAAATTACCAGAGGGTAAGTCATCATTCCCAGCTTTGCTCACGACTTTGGGCTTGGGTGATCTGTGGCTCCAACGCTGTCCAGTGATGAGACTTCCGTCGTCAGGCCTGGCTTCCGTGGCGGCAAAAAAAACACGGTGTGCCAGGGTTTCTTGGCGGAAAACATCCAAAATGAGCCAGACAAATATGTAATATAATCTAATAAATATAGTAATATAATCTTATGATATATATATATATACATATATATATATATACATATATATATATATACATATATATATATACATATACTTATAGCCCTCCGGGGTGGACATTCGCCCAAAGTTTAATTTTTGGATTAGTTATTTTGGGGTTTCTTTAGGAGTTCTTTAAGGTTGTAATTATTAGGGTTTACTTCAAGTTGGTTTAGATGTTCTTTACGGTTGGTTCAGGGTTTATTTAAGGTTGCTTAATTAATGATTAGTGGTATTTCGGGTTGTTTTAGGGTAGACTTAGGGTTTCTTTAATTGGGATTGATTATGATTGATGTAAGGTTGGGTTTAAGGTTTATTTAAGGTTGGGTGATTTTCGGGTTCTTTCAAGGTTCCAGGGTTTGTCAAGGTCTAAGTTCATGGCTCGAAACACTGCAAATTACAGTGAATATGTTTCAGACATGGTTCAAAAGGTGATTTTGGCACCGTCTTAGGTAAGCGCACAAATGCAACTAGACGAAGGGAATATCAATATTTTGTATGCTGGCAGTGTGCGAAAAACATACGCCAAAACAACACAGCAGTTTTTTAAAGTCCTGCATGGAATTCCGTGGAAACATATTTGACTTTTTGAAGTCCAGCAATCTCAAGGTTTATTGTCCGGAACATATATATATATAAAGGCATTGCCATTGTTGTTGCCATCTCAATATTTATATTTCTGAAACATATTTATATTGTCAGCAGAGGAATAAAACGACTTCCTCGACTTCCGACCTGCCATTGTCACGGCGCCCAGCGTCCATGCTGAAGCCCAACTTCCGTGGAGCACCTGAGGTGGTGTCACAGTCACAGCAGCGATTCAACTGTTTACAATGAAATATCTTCATGAAAAGGATTGAAATGGATATTTACAATTAAATATATATATATATTATATCCTATATCTACATATATATATATATAGGATTAAGTATATCGGATATTTAAATATATAGGATATTTACAATCTGATCATCCTATCGCTATCAATGAAGATCCAGAACTGGCAGACCTGGGGCGAGTTCCGTCCCGAATGCCCCTATTTACAGTAGGGGTATCCTCTCATTCTTGAACATCATGGAATGATGTTTGCGGCTGGAATCCATCAAATCCCTTTAATGATATTAGTGTGGCTTCAAATCCATATGCCTTGGTTAGTAGATAATCCCATTGATAGCAAAAGACTAAAGGATTAGTCACTATCCATTCAAGATTCACCAACTGTTCTTGTTTTGTTTCAGTTGGATGAATCCAGATAGATCCAGCTGAGTTTGTTGCTTGAAATCCGCTGAGTTTACAGTAAACCATCCTCCAGCCCTCCACACCGTGCCACACCGTCTCTCACCTCGCGTCTCAAGGCCATGCGCGTTGCTGTTCCCCGCGGCACCCACGGGACCCGAACCGCGGCTGGCAGCACCGGAAGGGTAGCCGTTGCTGGTTCCCGCGGCATGCTGGGCCACTTCCTGAAGTCCATGATGTCTTAATTGGGTTCGGTGCTTCGCTTAACAGTTGGTCTCATTGTGTATATATATATATTATATAATTATAGAATATATAATTATATATATATAATATCTAATTATTATATATAATATACAGTTATTTCTTCGTTTCTTGATTTATCTACTTTTTATTTATACATATAGAGGTCTATAGATGGTATTTAATTGCATTTGATTTACAGCAACATACCGATGGGGAGGTATAAGCATGTATGACCATCAATGTGTCAATATGTGTCAATATTTGGCGAGGTTGCATACTGATGGTATTAAGTTGCTATTCCGTAATACTGTACAGTATGCATTACAATCTGGTTATTTAACATAGCCATGGAAAATCACCATTTTTAAGTTCGGTAAACCATCTATTTCTATGGGTCATTTCCCATGGCTATATATGTTAGCTACCCTCGGTAGCTATCAATCAAACGTGGCTTGCTGTGGAAAATGACATGGAAAATCCACCATTTACAGATCATCTTCCCATGAAAAAAACCTTCATTTTGTCGAGTTTTCCCATGTTTTCCCCGGCCACGGATGATGATCACAGGCGAAAATTCCGGAGGTCTGGTGAGCAAAAGAAAACCAACTTCCTGGGACTGAAAAAAATGCTATGTTTGGATAGGAACTATCTTGGTGACTATGAAATGCAACCAACAAGGAAAACAACATGAATGGAAAGTAACAAACAAGAAGAAGCATACAGAAAAAACTTTGGAATACAAGTAAGCACACATAGGGTATACCAAGCGTTGCGATCTGGTCTGGATATCATCAAAATGTGCTTTTCAACCGCCAGCACAAGGAAACGCGGCAAAAACACCCAAATACTGAGTGAGGATACAGTAATCAATAATCATATATTAATCCAACCGTATAATATGTGTATATAATACGATCAGAATCACGAAAACTCAGTCCAAGTAGTGATCCAAATTTCACAGGCAAGGGTCATGGTATGTACATATTCCAAACATCAACAAGTATCATCCACATCTGTCTAACTGGAGGGAATTCAAAATGATGTTAGATTCACTTGTTTGATCTTTTTTTGCTGGTTTCTTCTCACGGAAATCCACATTCTTGCCGGTTAAATCCGTGTTTTTCGTTCCTTAAATACGCTTAAATCATCTTAGATCCCCCATTTTTCATGGTTAACCATCCTGTTTCAAAACTAAAAACCTCTGCATCTGGTGCCCGCTCCTGCAGTGCTTCCTTTACGACACCAGCGAATCGCTCCGCATCCGTCAAGCCTTCAGCGTTGCCTGGCCGGTGGTTGCAACCCTTGGGGAAAGTCAGGAAAATCCCATCGTGTAAACGTTTAAGATGTGGAAAACCCACTATGAATGTAGAGCATTTCCGAACGGGAAACCAGAGTTTTCCACATCTATGTTAGTTTACCCTAGGTATATATATATATATATATATGGTGCAGCGTTGGCCACCCCCCCTCCCCCCCCTCCCCCCCCCCCCACCAATGGGTATGGGTGGACAGTATCGTCTGGTTCTTCTGGGTCCCTACCCCCCCCTGTGGCCTGTGGTGGTGGTATGGTTCTTCTGGTCCCCCCCCCTGTGGCCTGTGGTGGTGGTATGTTGGTATGTTGGTATGTTGGTATGTTGGTATGTTGGTATGTTGGTATGTTGGTATGTTGGTATGTTGGTATGTTGGTATGTTGGTATGTATGTATGTATGTATGTATGTATGTATGTATGTATGTATGTATGTATGTATGTATGTATGTATGTATGTATGTATGTAGTATGTATGTATGTATGTATGTATGTATGTATGTATGTATGTATGTATGTATGTATGTATGTATGTATGTATGTATGTATGTATGTATGTATGTATGTATGTATGTATGTATGATGTATGTATGTATGTATGTATGTATGTATGTATGTATGTATGTATGTATGTATGTATGTATGTATGGAATGTCAGGTAAGGTAATGTAAGGTAAGGTAATGTAAGGTAAGGTAAGGTAAGGTAATGTAAGTAAGGTAATGTAATGTAATGGTATGTATGTAATGGTATGTATGTATGTATGTATGTATGTATGGGTAATGTAAGGTAAGGTAATGTAAGGTAAGGTAATGTAATGTATGTATGTATGTATGTATGTATGTACGTAGGTATGTAGGTAGGTAGGTAGGTAGGTAGGTCTGTAGGTATGTATGTATGTATATACACCACCACAGGGGCATCATACCCCCCCCCCATCCCATGGGGGGGGGGTGGGAACACGGGACACGGGACCATATATATATATACATATATATATATATATATGGTAAAGTCAATTGTCAACATTGTTGTATTTGGATATTGTTTTTATTGTTTCTATAAGCCGTTCCTGAAGTATGGGAAATGCATGGAAATGCGTTAGTGTTGGTTACATAAAAATATCATAAAAAAAGGCGGATCAGCATGAGACACATGTCATTTCCGCACGATGGCAGGATCTTTCCATGTGAGTGGTCTTTGGATCAGAGTCCAAAAATGACCGGTATAGAAACAGAGACCCCTATGGATCGATGACTAACAATATGGGAAAATAAAACAACATTTGACCATGGCACATAAACTAAAAGAAAAAACATCTGACTCATTGACCATGGCATAGATATCTTCCAGTTCTGTCAACCAACCCTTTGGGGAGATGGCATGCTATGGCAACTTTTGCCAATGGGGTAAGATCATACACCATCATACACCATGGATCCCCCAAAAAATATCCTCTAGCAATCATGTTGTTCAAATGCTGCAATTCATAGATTCTCCTCCCCTTTTTCAATGGTGTAAAAATCCCCTTCTTCATGTCCGTTTTCCGGAGGAGAATTCCATAGAATTCCTATCCCCATCTTTCAGCCCATATATCTCCACTAAACATATGCAATAAAATGAACTGCACTACTATCATTATCCTATCATTTATTCGACTCTTAAGCTTTATCATCTGCTACTGGCTAGTCTTATCTATTGTTATCTATCATCATATGTCTGTCTAAGAATTTACGAAAATCTACTACGATATATTATTTTCGAGAATCCAAATTATGTCCAGCATTGCTCACATAACAGTCATTGCCATAACCACTCTGAGTCTGTCATTCCTGTGCTTAAAAAATGACACTATTAAAACGAAAACGTCACGTAGACCTAGCCATTCACCAAAAACCGACAAGCCATGTCCGTCCGCGAAACGCCTAGGTCGCGATAGATGGCCCGCGCCAGCTCAGCTACACCTGAGACCAACCATAGTATTTCATTAGTACAAATAGGGACATTTTATGGGGGATGAACTGATGAACTGACAATGATATTCAGTATGTTTTACGATTGGTATGTCTGAAAGCAGTGGATATACCATATTCTATGGCAGCTTTTGTGGGTTTACCCTCCAAATGATTCCAGAGTTGAATCCGTTGACCAGTCATTCTTTCCAAGAATAGTTCAGCAAATGACCAAACTTTGCATGGATCAAGACTATCAGCACCAAAGAAATCATACAAGCATCAAAACCAATGGAAACTTATAATTCTTGCCGCCTACAACCTAGTTCATGTCATGGAAAAACTGGCTCTTTTTTATGATACATTCAAGCTGGTTGCGAACTGTTTGTACTGGTTTTGTTGTAGCTATTCCAACAATGATTGTGGGTTGGTCCCTTTAGCTTAGTAAAACCCAAATTAATAGTAAAAATAAACAAATGGCTTTTCGACATTGCTCCATTAACTCTTAAACTCTTAAACCATGGAAATGTAAGATTTACTTCTAAGATCTTCTAAGAAATCATGGTTTACGAATCAAAACTGCAGTTACACTAGCTCATCAAAATTACTAATCCCCCAAAAGGTAGAAACATGTAGAATCCACTTACTTTTTTATCTTTTCGGAGGGTACCCTCTGGTAATCAAACATGGCTTGCTGGAAAATCATCCATTTGTGAGTTTCCCCTCTTCAAACCTCAGTTCAGGGATTTTTCAGCATTCAGCAAACGGAGCATTAATCTTCATCATACTGTGGATGGGTGTGAAATCCTCCACCCGTTGATAGATGGTAAACATCCCACCGTTTCTAGGCTTTCAACCATCCCAAATTGGTGGTTTATCTCGGATTTAGGATGTCGCTGGCCCATCCACAGTATCCCAGTTTTTATATCACCATGAAGTCCCATGGCACCATGGCACCATAACCTCTCAAGTCCGCCAAAACACGGAGAGCATCGTTGAGCTGTTGGCAACTGGCCATGGCGCTGGCGGAGACCAAGAGGGCATTGGCCTGTCGGAGGGGGATTTTGGGATGGATTTAATGGGGATTCCAGGCCGAATCATATGGGAATATAAAATCAGGGTACTGTATGGGGAAGTATCCTGGGGATATCTGGATTCCGGGGATAGAATTGCAAACAATCAAGAATCTGGTCAATATGCAGTCCAAAAATTGCAACTTTCATAGGGAAAATGAGCTTCTAAACATGTTAAACTCATCAATTTTTGATGATATCCAATTTTCAGAGAACCCCATATATCTCCAATCTTCGATTTTTGAAAAATAGCTGGCCAGATCTGGATACAGCTAGTAAATATAGAGTATCATTGAACGATCAGTAGGCAAAAGATCTATAGTTTGGGCGTGGAGTCTACTAATTGAATACTAATTCTTGCATACTAATTGATATACAATTCATGGCAAAAGATTCAGGCATCAAAGTACCCAACCAAGGTTGAGACATGTTGAGACCCACAGAGGAAGCAAACATCGGACAGAAATCTGTGATTTACCACACAAAAGAGCAGTTTCAGAATGAAGCCTCGCATACGTCGTGGTCTGGTGTCAACACGCACAGAAATATATATAACTACTTATACTAACAAGCAAAATGTTTAGATTGCTACAAAGTATAGGATATCCAACACTGAGATTTTTTAGGGAAAATATATTGGAAATTTCCACCGAGAAGACCTTTCAAGGCTCCAAACAAGGGGGGGCCTGAGAACCCAAAAGCAAAACGACAGCAAACAAATTCGAGTAATAATTGGTTTATTTCCCTTTCGCCTCTTGCCAGCACCTTTTTGGAAGATGAATATTATGGGCGCATTCACTGCAAAATTCATTTTTTCAGCTTTACAGAGACGTTTACACACAGAGGACGTTTTACACAGAAGCAAGGTTTTGTTTTGTGCAAACGACTTCTCTGTGTCAAAGCCTCTGAGTCCAGCATGCTGTCTCGCTCCCTCCCAGCGAAGCTCTCCCCAAGCTATTTCCACGGTTTCCCCTCCGTCCAGCATGCTGTCTCGCTCCCTCCCGGCGAAGCTGTCCGCAAGCTATTTGCACCTCCCCTTCCTTCCTCCCTCCCTTTCTCCTCCTCCTTCCTTCCTTCCTCTTCCTCCCTTCCTTCCTTCCTTCCCCTTCCTTCCTTCCTTCCTTCCCATCTCCGTCCAACACTACGTATCGCTTCCCCGCAGCAAACGAGAAACTAAACGAGAACCCAAGCATCGGAGATACTTTTGGGAAAAAACGGGTATCGTATCCTACAAAATTGCCAAGCCACTGCCGCATCTATACATCTGGTTATTTAACATAGCCATGGTTTCCATGGCCATAGAAATAGTGAGGGCCCCATTAAAAATAATGTTTTTTCCATAATTTTTTTCCATGGTCAGGTTGGTTGGTCCTCACCTTTTTTCTTCTGAAGCCGGACCCGCCGAATCTTCGTTCTGGGGCAAAATCTTCGTTCTGAGCACGGTCATGCGACGGCGGCTGATTTCCAAATCAACCTCTCCTTTCCTTTCCCTTCCTTCCCTTCCTTTCCCGTCCTTTCCCTTCCTTTCCCTTCCTTTTCCGTCCTTTCCCTTCCTTTGCCTTTCTTTCCCTTTCTTTCCCTTCCTTTCCCTTTCTTTCCGTTCCTTTCCCGTCCTTTCCATTCCTTTCCCTTCCTTTCCCTTCCTGATTCCTGTCCCTTCCGTTCCCTTTCTTTCCCGAATGCGTAGCAAGGGTTCCCGTTGCCCAACCGTCCGCAACCACTCGCAACCGTCCGCGCGATTGCTATATGGCCGTGCCTCTGGTAAGTTCTCCAGAAGGGGTAATTTGTGCGTTTCGCGTGGCAGGCGTGGCACCTCGTGACATTCAGACGTGTTTTGTAACGTGTCGAAAGTCATTTTATGTGGCATGCGCAATACTTTTGCGACGTTTTCAGAAAATGCGTTGCAGTTTTCGTGGCAGGCGCAGCACTTTGGACGTGTCCATCGTCATTTTGCGTGGCAGGCGCAACACTTTAGACGCGTCGTGTTGCGTGTTTTTTACGAATCGCATTGGCAGGGCCGCGTCAAGTGGAGACAAGGTGCAAATTCCGTGGCAGACGTGGCATTTTGTGAGATGTGCTGAAAATTGACGGAAGCCTCCCACGAAACATCGATTTTGAGGTAGCAAATTTAAAGGCTCGTACGAAAACTCGCAGGAAAACGTCGGTTTTGAAGCTACAAAGTATGAAAATTGGAGGAAGTCTCGCACGAAAGGCTCGTTTTGATGCTCCCACATCTCTCGTCTCAAGTCTCTGGTTTTCCTGCGGCGTCGCCGTGTCTATGGGGGAAGCTGCAAAATCTCTCCTTTTCAAAGGTTTCCAAGCAGGTTGTCATGTCGTTTTGCGTGGCAGGGGTGGCACTTTACACTCTACACTCCGCACTCTACACTCCACACTGCACACTCTACACTCCACCACTCTCTACACTTTGCACACTCCTCACTCCACACTTTACACTCTACACGCCACACTCCACACTCGACACTTTCCACTCCACACTCTACACTCCACACTTTACACTCCACACTCCTCACTCCACAATTTACACTTTACACTCCTCACTCCACACTCTACACTTTACACTTTGCACTTCCACTCCCCCTTCACACTCTACACTTTACATTCTACACTCCACAATTTACACTTTGGACGCCACACTTTAAACTTTGCACTCCACACTTTACACTCCTACACACTCCACACTCTACACCCCACACTCCACCACACTCCACACTCTACACCCCACACTCCACCACACTCCACCACACTCCACCACACTCCACCACACTCCACCACACTCCACACTTTACACTCCACACTCCACAAACTACACTTTCCACTCCACACTCCACACTCCACACTTTACACTCCACAATTTACACTTTACACTCCTCACTCCACACTCTACACTTTGCACTTTGCACTCCTCACTCCACACTTTACACTCCACACTTTACCCTCCACACTCCGCACTCTACACTTTACGCTGTACACTTTACACTCTACACTCCACACTTTACATTTTTGACTCCTCACTCCACACTTTACATTTTTACATTTTACACTCCTCACTCCACACCTTACACTCCACACTCCACACTCTACACTTTCCACTCCACACTTCACACTCTGCACTTTCCACTCCACACTTCACACTCTGCACTTTCCACTCCACACTCCACACTCTACACTTTACACTCCATACTCTACACTTTACATTTTTCACTCCACACTTTAAATTTTACACTCCACACTTCCCACTTCCCACTTTACACTCCACACTCTACACTTTACACTCCACACTTTACACTCCACACTCCACACTCTACAGTTTCCACTCCACACTCTAGACTCTACACTTTACACTCCTCACTCCTCACTCCACACTTTATAATACTTTACACTCAACACTTTACAGTTTGCACTTTACACTCCTCACTTCACACTTTACACTCCACACTCTACACTTTACACTCTACACTTTACACTCTACACTCCACACTCCACACTTTACACTCCACGCTTTCCTCTCCACGCTTCACACTCCACACTTTACACTCCACACTTTTACGCTCCACACTCCACAGTCTACACTTTACACTCCACACTCTACACTCCACACTCATCCCTTTTGACATTGTAGGGGGTCACTCAAGTGACCCCCATTTTCTAGATAGAAAAGTTCTGACCCAGTCAAAAGCCTAGAAAATGCAAAAACCAAGTAAAATTGGACGTTTTATTTGAGTGGTCTATTCATTTTCTAAAGGGATGTATGGATGTTTTGGACATGTATTTTTTTAACAAAACGGGTGCATGAGAGTACAATTCACCACTTTGGGTCTAGAAAATGACCTGTAATGCCATCATAAGAACAATAAAAAATGATCCCAAAAAAAAATGGTTCCAGAAATGGAGGACCAGACATGAATACTGTTTTCTTTAGAAAATGAATTGTGCAATCCTTGCTAAGGCAGGTAATCCATATTCCCCAGGAATCACCAGAAAACATCAAATTGAATAATTGCGTCAATTCTGTCACCAAAAAAACCAAAAGGAAATTGACCTGCAATCCAACGCCAACGTAAGTGATGTTTTTTCTCTGTCCAAGACTTGTTGAAGATTGGTTGGTAGAATCAAGGTTGGCCAAGGTCTCTATATATTTGTTGGTTTGTGTTGCCATGTGTTGCCAAACGGCTCAAGAGAATGCAGCTCTCAAACAATACTTTTTCTACAAAATAAATCAACATGCCTTGGTATTAAAAAAAACGATTTGGGGGGTAACTCACATGATCCCCCATGTGCGAGACTGAAAATTAACGGAACAGTCACAAGTCACAAGCCTGGAAAACGAAAAAAACACAGATAAAGATCGATGTTCTTGGGGGCCTGGTCTAATCATTTTCTAGAAATGTTTATGCCTGTCCTGCACGTGCATTTTTTCAAGAAAATAGGCACATGGAAGTGCAATTCACGATCAACTCACCACTTGTGCTTTAGAACATGATCAAAAATAGCATGGAGCTGCATCATTCAAAAAACCACAGAAATATGTTTCAAAATTCAAGACCCAAAATAAGTCATTCTTTCCTTAGAAAATGAACTGCCTGACCCTTCCTGAAACCGGCACCCTATATTCCCCAGGAATCCCCAGAAAACATCAAATTTGTCCTCCATGAACGAAAAACCCACTTCAAAAAAAAAACATGATCCAAGGTCATCGACCCTTTCATGTTCAGGCATTTTCTAGGCAAAAATTAAATGAGCCAAGGGTCTCAAAAAATGCTAGTGTCTCTGTTTGGTTTACACTTAATTCAAACAATATTGCGCATTGGCACTCCAAGATTTTGGCACTTTCGAGTGAACCCTGGAGTTCCGTCTACACAATGCTGGAATAGAAAGTTGAAAAAAACATATCATGTTCAAGCATTTTCTAGCAAAGCATTGAATGAGTCAAGATTTTTCATACTTTCCCAGAATGTTATTTTTTCATATTTTTTTGTTTGGTTCGTGCCTCACTGAAAAGACATCTTTTGTTGGCACTTCAAAATTTTGGCACATTTGACTGAATCCTGAAGTTCTGTCTTCACACTTTTGGAATACAACATTGAAACGCATCTTGTCACATTTCAGCAAAACCTAGATGAATTTGGATCTATTTTGTGATGCTTTTGGGCACCCCAAAAGAGGTCTAGAAAATGCATGGCACAATCAATTTGTCTCTTGATATCAATCTAGCAGCTGTGTAGAAAATAACTTGATACAGTATGGAAGGATGAACTTGGCCCTGGGTATGGGTTTCTTTAAGCATTCCCCAGGAATGACCCAGGAAGCATTCGGACAAGAGTTCGATTGATTTTATTTTTCTTTCAGCCCTTCTCTCTCTAGAAAATGGTCAGGTACAGTTACATATAAAATCATGAAGGACCTTTTCGACCTTCTCCAGGAAATGCTGGGAAATTGACTGGGCGGGAAGTTTCTATCTAGAAAATGGGGGTCACTTGAGTGACCCCTTACAATCTTGGAAATTTCAATGGGGATCCACACTCCACACTTTACACACTGCACACTCCACACTCTACACTCCACACTCCTCACTCCACACTTTACACTCCACACTTCCCACTTTACACTCCACACTCTACACTTTACACTCCAGACTTTACACTCCAGACTCCGCACTCTACACTTACACTCTACACTCCACACTCTACACTGTCCACTCCACACTGCAGACTGGTAACAGGGCAAGTGTTCAAATAAACTATTGCAGAAAATTGTTCTGAGTGACTGCATATCCATTAACATACGTGTGAGCATTCGGGTTCGTGGGCTGCATCTTAGCCGTCCGCGCAATTCTCCGCACCCATTTGCCGTCCGCCTTCTTCTCCCCACCCATGGCACGTTGGTGCCAGCTCGGACTTATAAGTGGATTATAACCTAGGGTTATATCCCAGTTACTAAGTCATAACTTCTTAGCTAACTTTTTGTAACTTTTTTTTTGCTATAAAAAAAGTGTCTTTAAAAGTGATCAAATTTTGATCTTTTTGATGATTTTGAGTGTTTGCTGTTTGAAGCGTTTTCAACTGCTCAAAAAAATGCCAAATGGAGCGGTTTTCAAACCTCTAAAAACTATTTTTGTTGGAACAGCCGTTTTCAGCATGTCAAACACTATAATTAATCACGTGTTAAAACCCAAACTGTGAATGAAGATGTGTTCATGTCCACTAGAGAGGATGTATTGCTTGAAGAAGTGTCCAGGTGTTCACTTTACCTTGGCTAAATGCTGCAGAGTCCCTTTGACAAAACTCAATTTTTGCAGGATATCCTAGATGTCTTCAACGTAATTACAATATACATCAACATACCCATACCTGCCAACAAATGCATGCAGTATTCAAAACAGAAATGCAGCATACCCTTCTTCATAAGTGCAATCTTCCTTTGGAGCAACGCAGTGTGTTTTTGCAGAACAATATCCCTATGAAATATCAAATGTTCCTTTAAAAGATACACCATGCCCTTTGGAGGAGTACAGTGTGCATTTAACAAAATTTCCTTTGAAAGGGGTCCTCAAGGTGAAAGGGGTCCTGGCCTAGAAGCCTCCAAGATTAATTTCGACCGAGTTTTTGCCTTTGTATGAAAAACTCGGTCGAAATTAATCTTGGGGGCTTCGCGCGCATAAGGAACATTCTTGGCCAGGACCTCTTTCACCTTGGGGGCCCGTTTCAAAGGAAATCTTGTTATTTCCACATGTCTAACCTTCCTTTCAAAGGAGCAGTATCCCTTTTAGAAAAGCCAATATTGCCGCACAATATGCAGTATTTTTGACATAGAGCATCCCTTTCAAAAGTGCAATATGTTTTGAAATGTGAGATTTTTTCAGAATGTTTTTTCGCTCCTTACAACAGAGCATTGTCCTTTATGGCAACACAATCTTCCTTTGAAAAAACAGCATTCGTGGAAACCTGGATTACTGTTCATTGATATATGTATCTAATCTACTCTAATCTAATCCAATTCAATCCAATCCAATCCAATCCAGAGATATCTCATCTATATAATCCAATCCAATCCAATCAAACCCAAACAAATCCAATCCAATCCAGTCCAATCCAATCCAATCATATCCAATCCAATCCAATCTATCTAACCTAGCCAAATCAAATCCAATCCAATCCTATCCAATTCAATCCAATCCAATCAAATCCAATCTATCTAACCTAATCTAATCTAATTTTAATCCAATCCAAGCCAATCCAATCCAATCTAATCTAATGTAATCTAATCTAATCTAATTCCAATCCAACCCAATCCAATCCAATCTAACCTAATCTAATCTAATTTTAATCCAGTCCAATCCAACCCAACCCATCCCAATCCATTCCAATCCAATCCAATCTATCTAATCTAATCTAATCTAGTTCCAATCCAACCCAATCCAATCCAATCTAACCTACTCTAATCTAACCTTATCTAATGTAATTTCAATCCAATCCAATCCAACCCAATCTAATCTAATCTGATCTAATTCCAATCCAATCCAATCCAATCTTATTGAAGTGCTGTAAAGGCCTCTGTGGTATATGGGTGGGATATATTGAGATATACTAGGGGAAACTGGGGTTTACTTGGGGATACTACGGTATACCATGGTATACTGACCGTATACCATGGTTTTCTGACCGTATACCATGGTATACTGACCGTATACCATGGTATACTGACCGTATACCATGGTATACTGACCGTATACCATGGTATACTGACCGTATACCATGGTATACTGACCGTATACCATGGTATACTGACCGTATACCATGGTATACTGGTGGTATACTGGTGGTATACTGGTGGTATACTGGTGGTATACTGGTGGTATACTGGTGGCACACTGGTGGTATACTGGTACACTCCCTAATCCAATCCAATCTAATCTAATCTAATCTGATCCAATCCAATCCAATCCAATCCAACCCAATCCAATCCAATCCAATCCAATCCAATCCAACAACCCCATCCAATCCAATCAAATCCAATCCAATCCAACCTAATCTAAACTAATCTAAGCTAATCTAATCCAATCTAATCTAATCTAATTCCAATCCAATCCAATCCAGTCCAATCCAGTCTAATTCCAATCCAACAAAACCAAATCCAATCCAATCTAACCTAACCTAATCTAATCTAATCCAACCCAACCCAATCTAATCCAACCCACTCAAATCCAATCTATCTAATCTAATCTAATCCAATCCAATCCAGTCAAGTCCAATCTATCTAATCTAATCTAATCCAATCCAGTCCAAACCAACCCAACCCAATCCAATCCAAGCCAAGCCAATCCAATCTATCTAATCTAATCTAATCCAATCCAGTCCCTCACCCAATCCAATCCAATCCAAAGCAAGCCAAGCCAATCTATCTAATCTAATCTAATCCAATCTAATCTAATTCAATCCCTCAGTCCCTCACCCAAGCCTGTAAAGACCTCTGTGGTATATGGGGACGTCTCAAAATCAGGCGCGCCTTTTTTGACCCCCAAAACGCTACTTAAAAAAAAAAAGGGCTCGCCTCATTTTGAGACATTCCCATATGGGTGGGATATATTGGGATGTACTAGGGGAAACTGGGGTTTATAGTCAGCAATGTCAATATCAAAAAAAGTACTCATTGGCTGCCTTTGTTTTTTCATAGTCTTCTGGCATGTTTTCAAAAATAAGTCAAAAACAAAATTGCTTAATCCATGCCCCAAGCCCCTAACCTTCCCCCAAGGATACCTGTTTTTCCTTGGTTTTTACATGGTTTCTAATGGAACCAGAGACCTAAAGCAAGCAGAAACAACCACAAACAAATTTGCAATGCCTAAGGGGGGAAAAGTGGCAAAGAGTTAGATCCTGCCACTTTTTTTGCCAGTCCCTCAAAACAACAACGAACCAAGAAAGCAAAACACCAAAAAACAAAAAAAAAAAACAAGATTGCACACCCCAAGGGGAGGGGGTCAGATGCAGTTTGTTGTTGTTTTTTTTTGTTTCTTGTTTTTTGTTTTTTGTTTTGTTTTTTTGTCTTTGTAAAAAGAAAAGAAACTGCAAAGGTGAGATTGCAAAGAGCAAACTAACCCATTGCAGGTGCATAAAGCACCTAAAAAGGCGCGCTCCCACAGTGGCCTGTTCTGTTTAAAAACCAGTTGCACATTCCCTCAGCCATGGAAGCGATGAAAACCGCGATTTTTTCTAAAAAAACAACTTCGAAGCGGCTCAACCGCTATAATTAGAAAAACTATTGTTTTCGATACACTAAAAACAAGTGTTTTTTCAATTTTTCTAAGTTATAAAAATGTGCTAAAATTGTTGATATTTTCTTCACTTCATGACTTTTCATAACTTCTTGTATAACTTTAGTTATAACAAGTTATAACATGAACTTGGCACCAAAGCATTTCCAGCCACTCCCTCGCACCCTCGCCGTCCGCAACCGTCCGCGCAATTCTCCCCACCCATTTGCCGTCCGGAGCCGTCCGCGCAGCCAAGCTCGCTCATCACCAGCGGCTTCTTCCCCCGACCCATTTTCAGCCAATCCGTTGCACCCAGCCGTCCGCGCAATTCTCCGCACCCATTTCCCGTCCGCAGCTGTCCTCGCTCATCACCAGAGCGATCCCCACCCATTTCCAGCCACTCCTTGCACCCACGCCGTCCGCAGCCGTCTGCGCAATTCTCCGCAGCCATTTCCCTTCCGCAACCGTCCGCGCAGCCAAGCTCGCTCATGACCCGCGGCTTCTTCTCCCCACCCATTTCCAGCCACTCCCTGGCACCCACGCCGTCCGCAGCCGTCCACGCAATTCTCCGCACCCATTTCCCGTCCGCAGCCGTCCGCGCAGCCAAGCTCGCTGATACTCCCCACCCATGTCCAGCCACTCTTTTGCACCCAGGCCGTCCGCAGCCGTCCGCGCAATTCTCCGCACCCATTTCCCGTCCGCAGCCGTCCGCGCAGCCAAGCTCGCTGATCTCCAGCGGCTTCTTCTCCCCACCCATTTCCAGCCACCCCCTTGCACCCACGCCGTCCGCAGCCGTCCGCGCAGTTCTCCCCACCCATTGGCCGTCCACAGCCGTCCGTGCAGCCAAGCTCGCTGATCACCAGCGGCTTCTTCTCCCCACCCATTTCCAGCCACTCCGTTGCACCCGCGCCGTCTGCAGCCGTCTACACAGTTCTCCGCACCCATTTCCCGTCCGCAGCCGTCCGTGCAGCCAAGCTCGCTGATCTCCAGCGGCTTCTTCTCCCCACCCATTTCCAGCCACTCCCTTGCACCCACGCCGTCCGCAGCCGTCCACGCAATTCTCTGCACCCATTTCCCGTCCGCAGCCTTCTGCGCAGCCAAGCTCGCTGATCTCCAGCGGCTTCTTCTCCTCACCAATTTCCAGCCACTCCTTGGCACCCACGCTGTCCGCAGCCATCCGCGCTATTCTCCCCACCCATTTGCCGTCCGCAGCCGTCCGCGCAGCCAAGCTCGCTCATCACCAGCGGCTTCTTCTCCCCACCCATT
>CAMXCT020005294.1:0-19141 GCA_947184155.2 Cladocopium goreaui | reverse complement strand
CTACCATCCACGAACTCACCTTCGTGCCGCGCCCTCCATCGCCCGGGGCCTCCCAACCGCGGAGGACGCCGCGGGCGTCGCGGGCCCCAAGGGCTGCGGGGGCCGCGGCCGCGGGCTGAAGAAAGGCCACGGAGGTCATGGCGTGGCAAGTCGCGGTGCGGGGTGAAGCTGGAACAAGAACCCAACGGTTGGAGATATGAAAATCAAATGTGGATTCTTCTGGAGATCGTCTTGTTTGATTGTCATAGTGTTATTCAAGATTCACAAAATGAAAAAAAAGGCCTTTGGATGACGAAGCAACTCAAAAAGAAATTGGAGGAAGAATGATAAACATGGCTTTAGGACCTTTAGGAGGACCTGCATAAAAGATAGATCAAGATGAATCATGAAGAATCAAGATGGGACAAAATGGATTAAGATGGTACATCAGGTCATCTGTTTCTCCAGATTCAACAAGCCTTGGCGGCTCGATGTTGCCATCATCATCTTCGGGCACCTCAGTTCCATCTTGGAAGATGAGAAGATGCACAGTTTTGCTGACTCAGGTCAAACAAAATCTCCTGAGGTATTAGGGTGTTTTAAAATTGCTCAAAATTGCTCAAAATATCTCAAAAATATTCAAAAACTATAAGAACCATTGAAAAACATGTTTTGGCAGCTTCAATTCAACCCACTGTGATGTTTGTGTGCAGGCTCCGGACCGACCACCTCTTCCCTGGAAAAAAAACAAGTAGTTGAATATGTTGAACACCCAAACTTGAGTAACATAGTAACATCATCCAAGATCTGCTGAAATCCTACCCCCTAGTCCTTCGACACTTCTCGCACACCGACCTCGGCCTCGCGAAGTGTGGCCGCCGGCACGCTGCCTTCATAGGTTGATGATTTTTACACCACTGGTTGGTTGAGCTTCCCCTTGAACTTTTATCGCCTTAAGATTTACCTGAAATAAGGATGGAAAATGATGGAAGCCCTTCAAAAGCACCAACCAACTTGATCCAAATTGCACATGATTTCACAAATTTGAAGTGAAGCGAGATGGGGATATGATCGGATAGGATCCACCTTGATCCATCAACATCAACCAGGTAACCAGGCCGTGTCAACCGGGCCGGGTTGGAAGTTGAAGACTTCATCCCGGTTCCGAGACGCCTGGTTCCCCTGGTTCCGCCATGGGCAGGACGCTGTGTTGACAAGCAGGCCCTGCAAGGACGAGACAAACCTGGACGTGGTCCAAGTATCCTCAATAGTAGGCTAGAAACAATGCCAATTTACAGCACCCTTGACTTAGTATTTACTGAAAATGGTAAGTTTATACCACATATACCACTTATACCACTTATACCACTTATACCACTTATACCACTTATACCACCTAGTACTGGGAATGGTAAGTTTATACCACCGAAAAACCACTTATACCACCTAGTACTGGGAATGGTAAGTTTATACCACCGAAAAACCACTTATACCACCTAGTACTGGGAATGGTAAGTTTATACCACCGAAAAACCACTTATACCACCTAGTACTGGGAATGGTAAGTTTATACCACCGAAAAACCACTTATACCACCTAGTACTGGGAATGGTAAGTTTATAGACCAAAACCCTAGACTATACAACAGTACAGGGGGAAGGGTAAGTTTATAGTTTATACCACCTAGACCTATACCACCTATAAACATGGTATTTTTAATGGTGACTGGTGGGATGGTGGTTTTGTTTTACCCCACCCTGCGCCGGTTTCATCTGCCTCGGGGATCAAAGTACAAAGCTCCCCCCGTGGGATCCGAAAAGCGAAGACGCTGTGGAGGATGCACCAGTTGTTGTGCCAATCTCCTGGTAGCGACAACTTGAAGTTGGATCAATGGGATCAATTGGATCAAAAAACTGCCTCCAGTTCCACTGAAAAAATTGGATCAATATCTCTAATCCTCTGACACTCTACCTGCTGAAAAACATCTTAAGATACTTGATATTTGCCATTTGGCACTTGGCAACTTGCAACTCCAAGTCCACCGAAGGTAGCTCCTTGCTTCGTGGTACAAACGCCTTTGAGTTGGCAAGGGGGCGTCCTGGCGCTTCACCACAGCCAGGCGCTGGACCAGGGGGTTCTGAACCGTAAAAAAGACCACCATTTTAAGTGGATAGTTCGTTTGTGATACCTGTAGTAGATGATCATGGATGATAATTAATGGATGATCATGGATGATACTGTTTTTTTTTCATATATACAATATAATGACCAACGAGATGAGATGAGGTATGCCTGAAAATGGGGGAGTTACACCCAGCTTCACAAGGTGGGTTGCCATGGTTAACCAATGAGGTATGGTCATCTCACCGTCATGAATCGGCATTCCCAACATATTGGGTATAGCAAAATCCCTATGAAAGTGTGGAGATGAACACATCAAATCAAATTCTTTATTCAACGTGAAGGGGGAAAACCAACGAAGCCAGTGTATGTTGGCAATGCCAAAGGAATGTAAAATGATACAATACAACGACATACATACATATATATATATATAACATATGAATATGAACACGGGATGGCTCCCATTAATGGAACTTTGGAAGCCTGTGACTGAACATCTTGAAAATGGCTTTCTGAGAATGTGCCACAGTGTCAACACCCAATTACACAGTAAACCCTGACGATTCATTGCGGGGTTACACCCAAAAATAGCAAAATCAATTACCATTAAAATTGCTAGCACCTAAAAATTAAAGCTCGGGGGTTGCTAGAATCGCTGGTTGACATTAGGGAAACATTAAGCATAGGCCCATGATGGCCCATGCGCAGCCTGGATGTTTGGGAACTGTTCCATCCAGCCTGCACCAGTCGGTCCAAAACGCTTCGGTGGGCAAATTGCAGCCAACACTGGGGATCTTTCTGGATGGGGAGATGATTTGTTTGATATGACTGATATGATATGATGTACTTTTTCAGGTACCATGACCATTCATCTCTATCCATCAGATCGGTGAAGATGGTGTGATGTTTTGGATACCAGGCCCTCCCAAGATTTTTCATTTAAGCACAGTTTTGAGTCAGCAAACAGTCGACAGGACTTTAGGAATATGTTTGGATGGTTTACAATAGCTCCACATTCTGGATGCGTTCCTGACTTTTTTCCACCATCCATGTTGATGCAAGCATAGTGGCTTGCCATGTTCGGTGGCCCAGTTTGTCATCTGGAAATGTCCTTTTTTATTGATGTTCAACCACTGAAGACAGCAAGAAATCCCTAGAAAAGTCCACTTTTGGAGGGTTGAACCATGTTGAACCATGTTGAACCATGTTGAACCATGTTGAACCATGTTGAACCATGTTGAACCTCTTGGAGGATCCGTAGGCCTAGTGGTGAGTGAGGTTAGACTGGACGCTGTAAGTGGGATTATCCTCTTCTCCGGCAGCAGCATTGATTTGGGATATGATTTTTTGTGACATGTTCCTGAAAAAAACTGAAAAAACACTTTGTGGTTCATGAGGGTTGTGAACTAGCAAACTACGAGGATTGCTTCGTGCCAAACGAGTTCCCCCAGCCTCAGTACATCACTAGCTGTTTCCAAAGATCGGGGAGCCCCAGGTCTTTCACCATCTGGTACTGTATGTTCGCATATTGAAGACACCCAAATGTTGATGATTAAGCCAATCTTAACCACTATTAATTAATCATGTTATATTGACCATTATTGACTATTATATTGACTACTACTGACTATTACTGACTATTATTGACTATTATTGACTAGTATCATCGATTAACCAACCATTAACATCCGTTAACCATATGATTCCCCATTGTTTCTTCCCAAATTTTTCACAGCTGTACCCAGGCGCCCTCTTTTGCGACAAAAAACTGCGGCAGCATCACCGTCCCGAAAGGTGCCGTTGGGGCAATGGCTGAAGTTGATTTGTCAACTCCTCTCGTGAAAACTCATGTCTAAGTCACCATATTATGTGTATATATATATAGAGAGAGAGAGAGAGAAAAAAAAATGGACTGTTATAAGACATGATAAGACTATATATAGAATATACATATATATATATATATATACACCTATGAGAAATTCTAATGATTCACCAGATTTCAGGTGTGAAAGTTTGGTGTGGAATGAACTTACCCTTGCCGTGAGGCTCGTTGAAAAATTCATCCAGATAGATGATACGTTTCATTGCGAAAGTCATGTGTGTATCTGTAACGTGTCTGTAATATCATATCATTATATATATATACATATATCTGTAATATCATAACAATTATATATCTGTAATATCATATAATATATCACAATTATAATCATATAATATAATTATATAGTATAAGTATATATAGTATATAATATAATTATATAATCATATATCTCACAGATCACAGATAGTCAACAGAATCATCAACCATTCCCGACAACTCCCGGTTTTTAATGAGCACACGCTCAGCGAATTGTTGCAATGGCAGCACGAATTTCTCAGAGTTCCTTCGACCTGCGGAAGGTGGATTGGCAAGGGGTGGAAAGGGGTGGAAAATGGCAAAGAAATGTTTGGAAAATTGTGGAAATACCTCCAAAATGGTGGAAAATGGTGGTTTGGAAGCTTCTGAATCAAGCCTTAAACCTCCAAAGTACCTACAATTTCCTGCAATTTCAAGGTGTTCTGGGTGAAGTTCCAGCCGGTCGTAAGGTTACAGCGTAGGATTCTCTTCAAAAACAACATCCTCAAGTGATTTTCAAGAAGGGCAAGAACAACGAAGTTGAGTCGACTTGACCTTTGACAAAATCCATGAAAAATCCGAAAAATCTTACCACACCCGAAACACCCGAAACAACAGACCTTGCACTTGCAAAGAAAGGTCTCCAGAGGAAGTGCCTTTTTTTTTTGGGCCAAGTTCAACCTCCAACTTGTCACAGCTTCAGGATCCCTTAGGGTTCACAGTTTGAGGGACGTCTCCGCTCTCAGGCCTCATCTCTTTGTCTGCAAAGGTCTCCCTGAACCAAATGTCCACTTGAGCCCTGTTTTTCGCCTGGCTCAGGAGACCTAAAAGGACCTCTCTTTGAATAACAAGCCAGGATCTTCTGGGACATGTCCCTTTTGGCAGGATCATTTGGAGGTCTCAAAAAATGGATCTCAACAAAAAATCTGCCAATTCCCAGGTGACAGGTGAGGCAAAAAAAAAAACGGTGTCAAGCATCCCAGTTCACCCGTCTCACCTTGCCACTTTTCACCCTGTGGGTGAGCTCTTGTACCTGGAAATTGGAGGACAATCAACGACAGCGCTGGTGAATTTGATAAACCGAGTATACATAAGTCACATAAGTATACAGTATGAAGTCTATTCTGGAGTCATAGAACTGGGAATCACTGTGATATTTTATGTCTATTTGGGAATCCCGTCCTTGGAATCTAGCTATTTTCATTACAGTAACCCTTTGGGGCTGCTGGCCCACAGAAAATCCACTGGCACCGCGCGGAAAACTGTGTGTCCATTAAAAAAATATCACATCAGTCCATACCTGCTATACCGGTGTACCGTACCCATTTATATCTGTTCATCTGTTGCCAAAAGTCATGGAGCAATTCAGAATTTGATCTGCGTATGGTGCTAAAGTTTAAGACGCGTGACAACACCGATTTTTGGTCATTCTTTGTATTCTGTACCCTCCGGTAGTTTCACAGTTTGCTATGGAAAATGGCCCACTGCTGATTTGCCCATCAAAAATGCTGATTTGCCATAGCTATGTTAATCACCAGGGGGTCAAACATGATGAAACCATGAAACCACTGGCAACCCAATGACTTGGCCGTTGGCCCACATTATCCCATGTTCAGTACAAACATAGATGACATAGCAACCCCCAAACGTCTCCATCGCGCACGTTGGCGATCGTCAACTGCCGCGGGTGGTTTTCTTGGCTCTTTTCAGCGATCGCCGCGGCCTTGTCCCTGAGTGCCGAGGTCAGCATAGGTCAAACTGGGTAGCTGGTGGCTCAAACCGCGAAAAAAAAAACCTGGTTTGAAGATGCTTGTGCTCGTCATTGATCATATATGATCATCATCCAGTTTCCATAGTTGAAAATCAAAAAACTTTGAAAGATATTGAAACTATCAAGCAGTGAAGAAAGGTTGAATCCTTCTGGGATGAAGTTCAACAGCTTAGCTGCCTGTTCATTTCCCCAGGAAACCCGATTTCAATTTTTCGGACTAAGAAATGACGCTTTTTCAAAAACAAAAGCAGCTTTCAGATGGCATGTCAGAAATCTCCAAAAATTTCGACCAAAAGTCCATGGATAGTCCATGGTTCATGTTCCCACTGTCACATTCCCCAGGCTTTCATGGCCATGGAAATCCAACCTGTACCACCCCACCAGCTGGGTGCGGCGCAAGGCAAAATCAGCGGCTTCCAAATCCCCCAGGTCCTTGGATCAAAAAGCGGAAGCGGGATGGCTTTTCTTTGGGTTTTTTTTTGGACAGGAAACCGCATATGGAAATGGTGGAAATGGGGGAAATGGTGGCGTTTTTTACTGAAAAAAACTGGGTGTCTGGTGGTTTTTTTGGGGGGGTCCATAACAGAAGAAGCCTCTCATCACTAATATCTACCTTTTTCTGGTGGCATTGGAAAAAAGCCCTTGGGCCAAGCGTATGTCAAACAGCAAACTTTTTTGGAGCATAATCTATCTATAAATCAGGATTGAAAGCTTAAAACCATCCCGTGTGAATTTGCGGCTTGGATATAGCACATCAGCACTCCTTTTTTTTGCGAACCTAGCTATGAGTTAAAATGCTTCGGACAAATAACATATCATAACATACTCATGTACCCTTCAAAATAACAAAAATGAACCTTGACGTATTGCCATTTGCATCCATTTGCGAAGTCGGAAACTGACAGGCGACCCAAGCCCACCCCACCGTTAGATCAGCATGTGGGGTCATGTATGTCACATTCGCTGAACAGCGCGGCATCTTCCGTCTTTCCGATTGGCGCAGATCGATTGGTCCATTGACCTTTCCGTACTGAAACAATGATGGGATCGGCTGTGGGTTGGGAATTTTGGACCCACCGCCGGATCTCACAGGGCTCCCCCGCTGGTCGCCACCAGACCAGTCGATGGCCACTACTTCACCAAGGGTGGCCACCAACCAAATGTCTCACCACTCGTCACTACCAAGTATGCCACGTAAACGCTTACCTTGGTGGGGCTCAAATGGGCTAGGTCCAATGGACATTTCAAGGATTCTCAAGGTCAGTTCTATCTCTTGGAAGTTTACCATATGATTTCAATTTCAACTGCATCAAGCCTTCGACTTCCTGCCAAGTGGCTAAGATCGGGCCATAGGCATAGGAGAGTTTGCAGAAGGGTGGCAGCAACACGAAGAAAATCACCAGGATTAAAGTTCCACACATCCAAAGGACTCCCTCGTTGATGCCAGCCACGTTCTGATTGATGGGTTTGCCACCATGCTGAAGTTGGTAGATGACCTTAGGTCATCTACCAAGCCTCTTCCATGAACAAACCTTCCGGGGTTTGTATACCATCTCTTTATCTAACAGTTGGCCATGGAAAAATTAATAGGTAAACCATCTATTTCTATGGGCCATGTCCCATGGCTATGTTTAATCATCTAGCTAGTGGATCTATTGGTGAAGGGAGCTAACCCCTCAGTCTTGATCAGCAGACATCAGGCTCTCGGCTCCAAAAAATTCGAATCGTCATTTTCTGCCCAGAAATCGTCAGCCAAAAAATACATCTGGCTTCTTTTCAAGTAAATATTGGGTAAGCCAGATGGGGAACAAGCCATGCACTAATACTCAATTTCTCAATACATTTCCCGATCCCATATCCCGCTGGTTTCAATCAAAATATGTCGGCACTGCCAAGCGATGCAAAGAAAAATATCACTGTGGTACCCAGTTCACATCTCAGAAAAGAATAGAAAAGAGAACAGAATCAACAACTTGCACTGGGATTTGAACAACATGTTGCAATTTTGGCTGCAAACTCAATTGGACATCCGCCAGCCATTTCTTGCGCCACCACTTCGGTCACTGAAAAGGTATTCGACCATCCATTCATCGCATCTTGACCAGCAAACAAGGCCCGGAAATCTCATCGTTGCGAAAATCAAATGCATACATCACTCTCATCATCATCATTTTCTCAATTAGTGCCAACAATTGAGAGCGCTCAAACTCACATCAAGTTGCAATTTTGGGGTATGCCCCGGTATGTTATATACATATATATATATATACAATGTATGTATATTATATATATATATATATATCGATATACCGCGTTTCATCACGTTTATTCCATCCTCCAAGCTACAAGACGTCCAATTCCGGTGACCCCAAAGCAACATTTTCCTAGTTCAAGTTGTCACAAAAAGACGTATCCTCCATAGACAAATACATCAATATATATATATATAATTATAATTATATGATACTTATGTATATGTTATAGTGTATGTATATTATAATACAAATTTCAACATGAATACCACATGTCTATTCTACAAACCCCCAGATGTATCATTTTGATATGGAGGTTTCCAAAGACATGATCGTACCCCCAGTCATCGCCCCCAGTCATCGCCCAAGTCATTGGTGAACTATAGACTATAGTATTGAAACAACCAAGGGTGACTTGGAGATTCCCCAATGTCAGAAGCCCCCATAATCATCCCATCACCCCATCATCCAGAAAATCCCATGTCTTTCCATGGAAAATTCCCCATAAGAGCTGGATGGTTTATTTCAGAGAAATCCCCGGAAATCTCCAAAGATTCAGAACTGGGGCATGACTTACCCTCTGGTAAACATACAAAAAGCTATTGAAAATGGCGTCGAAATAGTGGATTTTCCCATTAAAAATCGTGGATCTTTCCATAGCAACATGTAAACGTTTACCAGAGGGTAGGAAACCTCCACCATCCCACCATTCCCACCATCCCATCCATTCCCATCCATTCCCATCGCGGGTGGCCCATGGTAGTGCCATGGCCAGGAAGACGTTCTGCACGTTGGAGCCCAAGGCGTTGGCGATGGCCGCGGCGGGTTTGTTCTGCTGCGCCATCAACACCGATGCCACGGCGTTGGGGAACGAGGTGCCGATGGCGCACACGGTGATGCCTCGATTTGGTGACCATGGCGAGATCATGGATGGGGGAGATCCTGGATCTGTTTAACGGAACAGTTGTTGATAGATCTGTTATCATATTTGGATTATAAATGATTATAATGTGATATCAACCATATATGACCTGGAATATAACATAATATCACTCATCCAGTAGGGTAGAACAACCTTTTCCATCCATTTCAGGTGTCCCAAAACTAGAATCCAACCCAAAAATGACCAAAATCCATGGCTCATCATGGTTCCTTAAAGTTACCACCAACCCACAGAATTCACCTATTTTAGGTGGTCATTGGGGCAGAATGAAAGCAATGAATACTGCAGTGGATAACAGAATATACAGGTCACTGTATAAGACCAACCAATTTCATTCCATGGTTGGTACATCTGGAACGGTATCTCTATCCGATCCAGATAGTGTATCTACCAACCAGGCTGTGGAGACGGAGGAGATTACCATCTGGTAAACTAACATAGCTATGGAAAATCACCATTTTTAATGGGAAAATCAACTATAAATGACCATTTTCAATAGCTTTTTGTATGTTTACCAGAGGGTAAACATCAACGGAACCCGTTGTACGCCGCCTAAAAAGCTGTTGGGCAGCGCGGGGATGTTGTAGTGTATCTGGTTGGCGATCTCCAACATGAAGAAGGAAAAGATGGCCAGCCAAAACCTGGAGGTTTTTTAACCACCGCATGGTTTCCATGGTTTCCATGGTTTCCATGGCTTTGTTCATGGGGGTTGGGATTTATCATGTTTTACCCCAATTGAAGAGCCATGTTAATGAGAAAATGATGCTAAAAACCATTGGTTTTTTGGGGGGGTTCAGGATGGCCATGAACCCGCATTGTACCAGCTGTCCTATGGGCTGGCTTCCAAGCAGCATGGCACCCGCGAAGCACAGTGGCCAGCGGGACTCCTTGGTGATGTCCTTCACGTCCACGGGGAACAGGGTGAGTCTCAACCTATGATGCCCGGGCGGCAACTGGGCATGGATTTAAGCTGATAAAATGTGGATTGAACTAGGGAAAATGGGGATTTAACTAGGAAAAACCGGGATAGACTGAGATATACAAGTGATATTTGGGTGTGTCTGCAAAAATAGGTTTTTTGCCAAAACAAAATGCCGCTTTTTAGAGGGAAAATGATGGTAAAAAATCGGGATGGATTGGGGTATCTGATTTCCAGACAAAGCCATATATGCTGTGTTGAGTAGTTCAACAAAACTGTTTCAGACCCTTGCTATTTTGGGGATGATCAGTGCATGGTACTGACCATGCCGAAGATATCAGGGGACGCTGAAGAAAATGCATGAAAACAGAGGAAAGCAGCAGTGACCCACAAATAGCCTCCAACCTCGTTGCCAGAGATCACCAGAACATCATCTCTTATTAATTGGAGTGTCCAAACTAACCTTCATTGTAGCTGGAGGTGATATTGAATGCATCGTAAAGGTTCTTGAAGTAATCTGAAATGTAGATAAATATAATAAGATAAAATAAGTGTTTCCATCTTGCTCATTTCAGGATTCCCATCACGTATTGGGAAAAGTTGCGAGGGTTTGGCTGACCACCAGCCGTCATCCACCAGCAACTACCATTGCACCACTCATTCATGATGTCCTTTGAGAAGATTAGATTGGATTGTTTGGTGCCATCTATATCCTTTCGTTCTGGAAAAATGCCACCCTGCCTTTGCATCAACTCAACATGCGGCAAAAAGGGGCATCAACGTAAGCATTGAACTGGATGATCAGTACCAACACCCATCTTGAGCAAGGCTCATCTTTAAAATCCACAACAAAAAACCCGAAGTCAAACAAACATGACCAACATCCATCAAATCTGGATAGATGATTTATATATATATATATACATATGATGATGATTTATATATATATACATATATCATATATATATATATGTACCCGTGTATATATACTTATATATAATTAGATAGATATATAGTGCTTCACCCAACTGAAATCACCCGCCACTTGTGTGGCGTGGCCATTTTTCGTATCCCAGCCACACAGAATCGATCAGGAACTCGGGGACCGCCACGAGTTTCTGAATCAACGGCATCTCAGTGGCCCCCAAGGTGTGGCGCAAGTGCTGCCAGGCCCCCACGATGGTGGCATCATAGCCGTGCACCCAGGGACGACCCAGGGAGTACTCCTTGATGTTGTTCCTTGGTATATGTTCATCCCAAGAATGTTTCCAGGGCCATGTTTTTTGCCAAGAAGCTCTGTTGATCTATTCCTCATGATGATTTAATATATGATATCTCTAGATATTGTAGATATAGTTGGATATAACATTCCTATCTATTCCTGTTGTCATACCATAATATATATATATATATTACTATATTATATTATATTACATTATATTATATCATATTATATTATATTATATTGTATTATATTATATATTATATGATATTATATTGTATTATATTATATTATAATTATATTTCCGAAGTGCCATACTGCTGGCCCCATCAGCGGTCCCCTGCGAGCGTCAGCAGTTGGTCGCGCTGATCGGGATCTTCCACCGTCAAGCGCAAGGTGATGTGCTGCAAATTGTGATAAAACTCCAAGTTAATGACGCCCATCTCCATCAAGACCACTTCCTGAAAAGCTGAGATGAAATGATGATGAAATGATGATGACATGATGATGAAATGAAGATGAAATAAGCTGAAACAACTGCGAGTTTGCAGTCGTTGTTTCTTGGGGTCCAACAAATTGAGGTACTATGTTCAGGGCAAATTGGGTTTCAAACCCTTCAATTCAGCTGGTGGGCTCAAAGAACTTCCCCTGAAGCAAGTTCTAACACCCCAGCTGGAGCGTATGCTTCCAAAACATTCTGAAGGGTGTTCCAAACTCATTGCAGAGCTCTTTGAGTGTACCATCAAACAAGTTGTGGAGCATTATCCACCCCACCATTGTCTTTGCATTTTGACATGGCCACACAGTGGGTCAGCTCCATATCTATATATATACCCTCTGGTTATTTAACATAGCCATGGAAAATCACCATTTTTAATAGGTAAACCATCTATAAATGGGCCATTTTCCATGGCTATGTTAAATAACCAGAGGGTATATCTCCCATCCTCCAAGGCACCTGTAGGTCTTTGTACTTCAGCACAGCACCCAACATACTATCCTTCACATCAAACTGGAAGCCGATGGACTGTCGCGCACCCTGCGGCTCCCCCCGGGCTGACCCGCTGGCTGATGGGGCCATGGCTGGATCCAAATGGGACATCTCCAAAATCTGGTGGATATTGGTGAATGAAACCCTGCCGAAACATGTTGAGACCACCTTCCGATTTTAAGCTGGAGTCCAACTTACCAGGAGATACCAGGAGCACTTGACCATGGCGCGAAGGTTCAGTAAAAAAAACCCTGCCGCGGCCTTCGATTCCTTCTGCTCTGCGGGAATTTGTTGGGGCTCAGCATAGATGCCATGGGCCGTTGGGTCCACATTCCACTGCTGCTGATCTTTATGCGCATCCGCCATGCGCGCATGCAAAATCTCCTCAACAGACACCTGCGGCCGCTTTTAAGGCCAGGGCCATGATGGAAAACGGGGGTTTTGGGCTCCATCAGCGTGTCATTTCAATGGGAAAAATCATGGCAAATCAATGTGAATCATACGGGATTTTGGGGGTACCCTCTAGTAATTTAACATAGCTATTGAACATGACCATTTATAGTGGATTTTTCCATTGAAAATGGTGATTTTCCATAGTTTTTTGTATGTTTACCAGAGGGTAGGCCATTTTCAGACAAACCCCATTTTCAGATGTTGGGAGTTGTTCTTCGGAGTTGCGGCTGAAGAAAAATGATCTTTTAGTGGTTTAGCACTCATCATATCTCTGACCTGAACAGAATAGCATGGGTACAATGATATGGAACCACCATATCCCACAATCATAAGAAAACATATTCATATTGTTCACCTCCATGGCTGCTCACTCCCCGTCATTTATGATCTACATATGCACTATCTGTGATTATTTCATGATTCTAGCCATGATTTTATAAGATATTCATCACTCCCATGATTACCTTTGTCCTACACCCCCAAAAAAGATCATGATTTTTAATGATGCCTCATCCAATGAAATGTCCCTCAATGTTAAATCAATTTATGGCACTTGGATGGTCTTTTTCCACCGGTGGATGGAATGGTCTGGACTCCATTAGCATTTTTCTCATCATTTTCAGGTACCAGACCCATGAATCAATCCCATAAAACCATATAAAACCCATAAAATATCCCATGAATCATGCCGAATCATCATTAAACCATGGTACAAATCATCATCCTACGGCAAAAAAAAAACACTTTTTGACCATAACCCTCATAACCCCCCCATTTTTCATGGGCCCCCGTGGTTTTTTTCCATGTCTCCACCTCGATGCCGTGCATCTTCCCCTTCTTCTTACTGGGCGATGCGGGCTCCTCCAGCGCCACCGTTGTGGGGCGCAGCGCCGGGATGGCGATGATGAGATCCCCGGTGAAGTACACGCAGCAGACGTAGACCAAGGCCGCACCCAGGAGAACCCAGGCCTCAAAGGATTCCTGGGAACGACGTGGAATGGCGTGGAACTGGCCGGAAAAGTTGGAACTTTTGGCAGACTGGCTGCCATGAAATGAGGGGTATTATAGTATAGATACAGATATAGATATATATGTATACAAATATGTTTAGCGGTTGTTTAGGCAACTTTATGAGAAAAAAAACTGCAATGGGACATAAGAGGGCATGGGTTTTGTCCAAATGATGAAAATGATGTGATAGTAATGGGATAATCGGGGCTTGACCAACAAGAACAAGGTATGTCATTAAACCAAGCATGTTATCAGGATATAAAATGGGATATACTGGGATGTATGTCAAAAGCAAAATGTGTGGGATGCATCACGAATATATAGCTATGAAACAACTGGAAACCAATCATTTTAGCCATTTGAGTGTCTAACAAGCATATTATGTCTTGGGGCGCAACTTTTTCTAGTCTTTAGCAGTGAAACCATCCAATCATAATGATCAGGAAAAACAAAAAACATGCTTTTTTGTGGAAAAAGGTGATTGATTGGAAGACTTGGGCATGGTGTGTCCTCAAAGAAAACCATAAATTGCGTCTAGTTTAGTATAGTTAGTATAGTTCAGCAAAGGATTATATCGCATTAGATGGAAAGCCTTTCTTACCCTTTCCCCCACTCGAATTGACGATGTCGCTACCCACGACCCAGAACCGCTTCGCAAAGCTCTACCACCTCCAAGAAAAGGAAACAACGCATGATCCGCCCAATGTTTGTAGAGTGTTTGGCTTCCTTTGGGTGCTGCTTCGCCAGCTGCTGGCCGCTTGGGGCTATAAAATCTATAAGCCAACCGGGGGCACCTGACCGTCCCAGATTTGCAGAGATTTGCAGAGTCCCAGTGGCAATGGCATGATCCAACAGTGCCCAGTAGAGCAAGGCGATGGACAGGGCATAGAAGAAGCAGTCGCGGGCGAAGGGCACCCGTTCCAGTGCCAATGGGACCACCGGAGCGGCAGAGATGGTTAAACCCACGATGATCAGCAGGTTGAAGATTTCCGAACCCACGACCACACCAATCCCTGGTGGATGCCGTGTGATGGCTTAAGGGTGATTCGCTGCAGACTGCAAATTTAAGGGACTTTGGAAAAGATTATATAACATCATATAATTATATAACATTATATAACTCAGACTTTTTCGGCCTTTCAAGGTCTAATTCGCAAATTCAAGAGTTGGGACATCAGTGTTAAGAGCACACAACTTTGATGAGTCATGAAGAAAGCTGGCTGGTTTTGAAGTTGAGTTTCTTCCAAAACGATTCAGCCGTTCGTGCTTCGCTGGGGAAATGTTTCTTCCAAAACTGGGGGAAAGCCAAGGAATCCAAGCCATCCCCGTCCTGCATCTGATCCGGTGTACAGGGAAATCAAGTTGGTGAACATTTCAGGACCGTTGCACCCCAGGGCACAAATGGTGGCGCCCGCTACAGCCTGCCGAAAGGGCGGTATGAGGTTGCTGGGGGAAGCCATGCTGTTGAAATCTCAAAACACAAAACAGCTTATTACAGGTATTATAGGTGGCTAATAGTATGACAGGGCTTGGTAACTGTATGTAACTGTCCCATTTTGGGAATATTGGACATCACCGCAAAAAGTAGCCATCTAGTAGACCATATACCATTCATGGTTGGGTGATGTTCAATGGGGACATGTAATGCCAGGCCTCGTCTCCCCAGCGCTGCAGCCATGTGTTGCTGGATTTCCTGGAAGCTGCTGTAATCATCAAGGGCTATGCTAAAAAAACATGTTACCCTCTGGTAAACTAACATAGCGAACTGGAAAATAACCAATTTTTTGTGGGAAAATCCACTATTTCTATGGCCATTTTCAATAGCCATGTTAAATTACCAGAGGGTATAACATATGAACTAAATAAGTCAATCCTACAAGCTAGTTGCAGGAGGATGTGGCAGACCCAATCATGAACCCTGATGCTATGGTTTTGGATAGTCCACAAACAGAAAAAAAACGTCTGGCTTAGTGTTGGGTTTACCAACCCACTTACATCCACTTACTATCAAATTACAGATTACAAAGTGTCAAATTCCGTAACTGCTCACCAGATGTCTTCATCTTTCCAACAAAGACGTTGATGGCGGGGACGAAGTAGGCATCACAGACATGATGCTGCGCGAAGAACATGAAGGCAATCACAATGAACCACAAACATCCCACCTGAAAAGCCCGAAGGGCTGGCTGTGGCTATGCCAATCAAAATCCAGGCATCCCAAAGGACATGAAAATTGGACGGCTTTAAACTGTATATACTATAATATGAAATTAAATTAAATAGTCAAAGTATCCAAAAGTCTTTGGTTTCCTGACAACTGCATCTAATTCGCTGTTTAATGGTTTTTATGCCCACATTTCATGCATCAGTGGCCCCCATGCACTGCATCGTTCGCCGAAGCCACCACCATAGAAGGCTCCATGGTTCCCCGCGTCACTTCGGGGCCAAGCGCACCGAAATCAGCACTTTGTATTAGACATCCTCGAGCCCAAAAACGTACCGGCAGACTCCTGGAAATGACCATGAACATTGATGATGGCTGCATCTCAACATGAAATTTTGGCGTGAATGTGGTGGTTAAAGAAGCAAAACTTTGGGCTCAGAACACTTTTTGGGGGGTACACATCCAGCAGAATCATTGCAGGACCTTGCTTACAAATCGCCCTTTGGCCACCATGTTTTCCCGCGAAGTCTCGATCCGCTGAGGTCTGGACCATTCTGGCAGCGCCCAAGTTGTTCCAAATGATCGGATTCTCGGGGTCCTCAGAGAGACCTCAGCTAATCAGCCTTCTACGGTAGGCAAGGAAGAGTTTTGGTTAAAAAGTATAAAATATACATATATATATATATATGTACGATGGACCTTTATGTACTATTTGAACGTTTGCATGTCGAAAGGATTTTATTGAAATTATACCTCTTTCTGGAGAATCCCTACTAGTTAATCTATATACCAAAAAGAAAGAAATGGAATTCAAAAAATTCAAAAAAAAAATGAATACATATTTTTTTTTAATTTTTTGAATTTTTTGAATTCCATTTCTTTCTTTTTGGGACTTTCATTTTTTTTTTGAATTTTTTGAATTCAAAAAATTCAAAAAATTCAAAAAAAAAGTGAATACATATTTTTTTTTGAATTTTTTGAATTCAAAAAATTCAAAAAAAATGAATACATAATTTTTTTTGAATTTTTTGAATTCAAAAAATTCAACAAATTCAAAAAAAAAAGTGAATACATATTTTTTTTTGAATTTTTTGAATTCAAAAAATTCAAAAAATTCAAAAAAAAAATGAAAGTCCCAAAAAGAAAGAAATGGAATTCAAAAAATTCAAAAAAAAAATGAATAATACATATTTTTTTTGAATTTTTTGAATTTTTTGAATTCCATTTCTTTCTTTTTGGGACTTTCATTTTTTTTTTTGAATTTTTTGAATTTTTTGAATTTTTGAATTTTTTGAATTCAAAAAATTCAAAAAATTCAAAAAAAAAGTGAATACATATTTTTTTTGAATTTTTTGAATTTTTTGAATTCAAAAAATTTAAAAAATTCAAAAAAAAAGTGAATACATATTTTTTTTTGAATTTTTTGAATTTTTTGAATTCAAAAAATTCAAAAAAAAAGTGAATACATATTTTTTTTTGAATTTTTTGAATTTTTTGAATTAAAAAAAAAAAAGTGAATACATATTTTTTTTTGAATTTTTTGAATTCAAAAAATTCAAAAAATTCAAAAAAAAAATGAAAGTCCCAAAAAGAAAGAAATGGAATTCAAAAAATTCAAAAAAAAATGAATAGTGAATACATATTTTTTTTGAATTTTTTGAATTCAAAAAATTCAAAAAAAAAATGAAAGTCCCAAAAAGAAAGAAATGGAATTCAAAAAATTCAAAAAAAAATATGTATTCATTTTTTTTTTGAATTTTTTGAATTTTTTGATTTTTTTGAATTCCATTTCTTTCTTTTTGGGACTTTCATTTTTTTTTGAATTTTGATTTTTTTGAATTTTTTGAATTTTTTGAATTCAAAAAATTCAAAAAATTCAAAAAAAAGTGAATACATATTTTTTTTGATAGAGAAATAAGGAGACAAGTTGGGAACAGACAAGGAGACAAGTATGGAAACCAATGGGAGGCAAGAAGAATCCTTCGCCATCGAGCAACCACGAAGAGTCACGAAGAGTATCCTGTGCCCAGAAGCACCCAGGAAGAAGAACAGTAACAGGGAGGGACAAAAAGAAATGAAGAGAGGAGACTGCAATTATGGCCCCAAAGCACCTGAAGGTCCTAAAACCTAGACCACACAGTAAGTAGGAAAAAACTGGCTGAATAAGGACACAGATGGGAACACATGGGAGACAAGGGGAATCTTGGGTCCCAAAAGCGAGAACAACAGGAATGAGGAGAGAAGTGAAGAAAGCGCTGGGAAAGACTACAGGGACAAGGAAGGAAAGAAAGGAAAGAGGAGAAAAACTATCCTCTCCCTCCCAAATGCCGGAGACCTGGAAAGAAGCGCGGTAGTGGAGAGAGAATAAGGAGACAAGTTGGAGACAAGTAGGAAGGTAAGTAGGGTAACATGTGGTAGAGACCGAGGGTAAGGGAATGTGACCTGGCCTGAACAAAGGAAGAAAAGTTAAGGAGAAACACAAGAGGCCAGGAAATCCATTCTTCTCCAAGCAGCAGCAGCAGCAATGAGGAGGGAATTAAGGATACACGTTGGAGGGAACAAGAAAGGGCAAGTGAGGAACCGGAGAGAATCATGTGTCCAAATAAGCACCTACAGAGAAGAACAGCAAGAGAGAGAGAGAGAGAGAAGTAAGGGCATGAGTTGGAGAGAACAAGGGGGACAAGCACGGAGACAGACAGAGGACAAGGAGCATACTGTGCCCCGGAAGCACCCAGAGAGAACAGCCATTTGTGAGAGTGAAGTAGAGAGACGAGTACGAAAACAGATGGGACTTGAGTCCTGTCCCCAAAGCCACCAGAACGAAGAACACTGAGCAATGGAGAGAGAAGTGAGGAACGGGAGACAAGGAGATTCCTTTGACCGAAAGCACCCAGAGAGAAGAATCGCAATGGAGATAGAGAAATAAGGAGACAAGTTGGGAACAGACAAGGAGACAAGTATGGAAACAAATGGGAGGCAAGAAGAATCCTTTGCCATCGAGCACCACGAAGAGTCACGAAGAGTATCCTGTGCCCAGAAGCACCCAGGAAGAAGAACAGTAATAGGGAGGGACAAAAAGAAATGAAGAGGTCCTAAAGCCTAGACCACACAGCAAGTAGGAAAAAATTGGCTGAATAAGGACACAGATGGGAACACATGGGAGACAAGGAGAATCTTGGGTCCCAAAAGC
>CAMXCT020005293.1:15000-19185 GCA_947184155.2 Cladocopium goreaui | reverse complement strand
GGTAATGAGATGAAAGAGAGAAAGAGAGAGATAGATAGATCGATAGATAGATAGATACGTAGAAGATAGGTTGGTAGGTAAGTAGATAGTCAGAGAAAGAGAGAGAAAGAGACGAGACCTCAAGCACCTTTCGGTCCATCAGTGGATTCGCTCTGCCATCCCTGATTCACAACAGCCAATCTCTCCTATAGGTTTCCTATTTTTGAAACTTCCGCCACCGCCTTTTGCGGTACTACTGGTACTGGAACGTGCTTTGTGCAAGCTTTGTAGTACACAGTTGCTTTGTGCAAGCTTTGTAGGACACAGTAGTACTGGAACGTGTTTGTGCAAGCTTTGTAGTACACAGTAGTGCTGGGAAATGCTTTGTGCAAGCTTTGTGGTACACAGTAGTGCTGGGAAGTAGTTTGTGCAAGCTCTGTAGAACAAAGTAGTAATGGGAAGTAGTTTGTGCAAGCTTTGCAGTACACAGTAGTACTGGGAAGTGCTTTGTGCAAGCTTTGTAGTACAAAGTAGTACTGGGAAGTGCTTATTCCAAACTTTGTGTAAAGTAAGGAGTGTGGAGTGTAAAGTGTGGAGTGGGAAGTGTAGAGTGTGTAAAGTGTGGAGTGTAGAATGTAAAGCGTAGAGTGTAGAGAGTGGAGTGTAAAGTCCAGAGTGTAAAGTGTGGAGTGTGGAGTGTAAAGTGTGGAGTGAGGAGTGTAAAGTGTAAAGTGTGAAGTGTGGAGTGTAAAGTGCAGAGTGTGGAGTGTGGAGTGGAAAGTGTCGAGTGAGGAGTGTGGAGTGTAAAGTGCAGAGTGTGGAGTGTAAAGTGTGGAGTGTGGAGTGAGGAGTGTGGTGTGTGTAGAGTGTAGAGACTGGTGGAGTATGGAGTGGGGAGTGTTGTGGAGTGTGGAGTGTGGAGTGTAGTGTGTGGAGTGTGGAGTTTGGAGTGAGGAGTGAGGAGTGTGGAGTGTAAAGTGTGGAGTGTGGAGTGCACACTACACATTCAGTGTTATTTATGGCCACTCGAATAGGGAATATGATGATAAGAGATTACGGTAAACAATCAAATGTTGGGGGCATTTCCATATTATATACCCCATGCATGTTCAAATGTTCAGACAAAACGAGAAAACACATTTAAAAACTTCAAACAGAAAAACACCACGTGTAAAAATAACTTTGCCAACTTGTGTTGAGGGATTGACCACCATCGCGTTTCCGATGAATAAACTGCTGGGATCTCTATCAGTTGAGAGTAGCGTCAATCAAGATTAAATGACAACCCAGGTTGATTGATAGGGTCCCCAAAATAGTAGTAATACTGTCACAGTTCATACAGTAATGACTATATAATGGTTTAACTATGATAATAGTTAAAACATGCATAATCTGAGCTTCACTTGCCATAATTCATGATAGTTTGATTCCTCTTCCCTGATATCTTGTCTTGCCTTTGAGATCCCCACTCCTGGCGCTGTCGAGGAGAAAATGTTGATCAAATGGCTGGCCTCATGGAAAATCATGTTTTTTTATCTTCTGCAAATGGATAGATGGTTATATGTACAAACATATACATATAAATATATATATATAATGTATTGTATATTAGTCGCCATCCCAAACACTTCCAATTGATTAACATTGAAAACAAGGAAACAAGTGAATGTTAATGACCACAGATGCTGCTTATTAATCTCTGAGAGGGATGATAGATCCCTGATACGGTCGATTCAAGCAAACATACCCCATCAAAAACCTTATCATGCTGGTTTCACGTGGCAACCCCAACCACAAACCATACCCAAGTTTTTTCACTCGAGGGTTGCTCCAAACCATCTCTAAAGCCATCCCAACTCAGGGGTATGGATCCCCGGCCCCTCCTTCACCCCGCGCCTGTTGTGGCTTCGACGCGGCCCCCCATACAACTGGCCATGCGAAGAATCCAACGGGAAACCCCAAGACATGCGCTGGTTGCACGGGTGCACCACCAAAACAGAGAAGTTAAAGTAATAAGCCCCCAGACAAATGAGATGCTTGCGTAGTAAAACTCGACCAGACCACTCTTGAACCTCACATATTTAACAAGAAGACACCAACCACGTGAAAATTCCATTGGGGGAACCCCCACATCTACAAGAATCACCCGCCAATAAGGCTCAATTCAGGCCCAAGATACCAATATGGCCCAATAAATGCCCTACATGAGCCCAACAGAGGCCGTTCCAAACCCAATTTCTTCGCGCTAAAAATTACATATTTTTTAGCGCGAAGAAAAGTGCCCAAAAAAATGGCCCCTCATCGATTCCAAACGACCCAAGATAGATTCAATAAGGCTCAGCCAAGGCCCAACATCAGCCCAACATGGCCCAACATCACTACAGAACATGTGTATCAATATCATAATCCCAGTTTTCGGGTTGAAATATAGCAATCCATCCACAAGAACGCGTACCAAAAAGACACGTACGTCTCCAACCCTAAGACCGGGGTCCCGCTATAGACCACTCGAAGAATCAAGAGGAAACGGGGATGTTCTAAGTTTCGATCTCAGCGACTAATTCTGCCAGCCTCAATCTTGCTTTCTGCATCAAGATTTCAATGCCAAAGGGACCCATCATTCCACAACGTTTTATAAAAATCTTTGATAATTATATATAAATAATTATAAATAATTATAAATATAGCTGTGTGTGTGAACATCAGCATTTCAAAGAACTGGTGTTCACGTACACATCATCGTCGAAGTTTTTTCAGAAACATTGTGGAACGATTAGCCCCTTTTGGCATTGAATCTCCCGATGGCAGAATTAGCTGCAGAGATCGAAATTTAGAACATCCCCGTCTCCTCTTGATTCTTCAAATGATCTATATATCCGAGTCCCAATCTTCGGATTGAAACGTAGCAATGCCTCCAAAAGAACGCCTTTATATGCCTTTATTTAAAAAGAACGTGCATATCATCCTTATTTTTTTCGGTATATTTCATTATATTTCAACCCTAAGATCGGGGTCCCGATATAGACCGCCCTTTGGCATTGAAATCCGGATGCATAAATCAACCTGGGGTGGTGGTAGAATCAGCTTCTGAAATCGAAACTTAGAACATCCCCGTTTTCTCCTGATTCTTCCAAGGATCTATACCGGAATCGAGCCCAACACGCCCCCAACGTGGAATTAAACTGAGAAAAATCCGGCCCTGGCCCTGTTATATCCAAAGCATTGGGTGGATACAGCGAGAATTGGCCCAACATACCCTCCAAATTGGCCCGACATTGGCCCCAACATGTCTTCAACATGGGCTTCAACTGACAAAAGTCCGGCCATCGCCCCGTTATATCCCAAAGCATTGGGCGGATACACCGAAAATTGGCCCAACATACTTATAAGGTTCCAGACTCCCCCACACCCAGACCCTCCCTGAGTTCAGCGAACCCGAATGTATTCACGTTCTTGGACTACGAGCGCAAAGCTCTGCAATAGGAAAACGCACCTCTTTTTGCATGCATCGTGCGCTCATATTGTCTCAGCGAAGGCACCTGAGCAACAGTGCACAAAGAGACAACTAACCAGCACAACAACATCACCACCAGCACAACGAAATCACCACCAGCACAACGAAATCATCACCAGCGCAATGACATCACCAGCGCAACAAAATCACCAGCACAACGAACGCACCAGCGAACATCACCAGCGCAACAAAATCACCAGCACAAACGAAATCACTAGCACAACGAAATCACCAGCACAACAAAATCACCAGCACAACAACATCACCACCAGCACAACAACATCACCAGCACAATGAGATCACCACCACCACCTGCCACACTCCACACTTTACCCACTGCACACTCCACACTCTACACTTTACACTCCACACTCCACACTCTACACTTTACACTCCCCACTCCACACTTTCCACTCCACACTCCACACTCTAAACTCCACGCTTGACACTCCTCACTCCACACTCTACACTCTACACTTTAAACTCCACACTTTACTCTTTGCACTTTACACTCCTGACTCGACACTTTACACTCCACACCCCACACTCTACACTTTACACTCTACACTTTACACTCTACACTCTACACTCCACACTTTACACTACACACTCCACGCTTTCCACTTTACACTCCTCACTTTACACTCCACACTTTACACTCCACTCTTTACACACTCCACACACTCCACACA
>CAMXCT020005293.1:0-10000 GCA_947184155.2 Cladocopium goreaui | reverse complement strand
TCAGTGGGAGGCCATCTAGCGTATACTAAGCTCTTCACAGAGGTCGATCTGGGCTCTGCTGAAGTAAAGTGTACCTACACCTTCATTTCTTTGATTGGAACCATGAAAGCACACAAGGCCAGTTCATGGTTCGATTCTTTAGGACGTGGAAAATCCACGATTATTTCCGAACTGGAAACCCACCAGTTCCCATAGCTATGTTAGTTTACAGGAGGGCAACCCGGTTCCAAATTACATTGATCCACAGTTTTCAAGGCCATTCTTAAATAACAAGCCATATACAAACCCCTAATCTTTGACCGAATTTTTTCGGGGGGCTGGCAAAATCATCGCCAAGGAGTCTTCAAATAGATTCCAAAAGCATACTTGGAAAGTGGTTAAGTAGTAACCCTGGTTACGAAGTCCCCATTTCGTTGCTATTCCGCATTTTAAAAAATAAGTTGAAAGACCATTTGCTAAAGTACGGTGCTTGTATCCTCCAGGTACTAGCCTCTATGATATACTATAATGTGGTTTCAAGTTTAGACAATGCAGTAAACCATCCCATTTTTGATGGAAAATCCCAGTTGTTAGCACATTTTTTGGTGCATTGTTCGCATGATGGTTTACTGGGGGCCCATCCCAATGATCTTCCCTGGATCTCTGGTTGGAGCTGGCCTGTGCAGAGTATAGAAGCTTGATCTCTATGAGGATCTAGCAACTATATGGCGTGTATGTATGTATGTATGTATGTATATATATATATATGTATGAATATGTGTATATACAGATATATATAATTAAAAAAAGAAAAATCTCCAATATTCCAATAGTATTAGGGTTTGTATTGGCACATTAACCACCAATAACCACGATTGGGGCGACACTTTCCCACAACTACGATTGCGGTTGAAGGCATCATCTGCCGGGTTTACCCCATAACCCCTAAAAGGTTCCAAGCCCGTGGTGAGTGTTGATCCGCTTCCCAAGTTGCTTTAAATGCTCCGGAAAATGTGATCATTACCCTACGGCAATTCAAGATACTCATGGAAAATGGCAACTTATAGATGACGTACATGTTATCGTGATGATTTTCATAGCTATGTTAATGTTGAATTACCACAGTAAGAAAAAACATTGAGAATGCACGCGTTTCGAGTATCCCATGTTATCCCGATCTTTTTGAGGAAATGCAACAGCTACAAGTTGCGAATGTGCAAGTCAAAAGCGCTGCGCATGCATCGCAATTCCCCAATACTATCCTCAGAATACATAAGCACATAAAAAACAAATGGACGCTTGAAATCCTGGGTGAAAATCATCCAATATACTGAAAACCACGGAACTCAGAACTGTTCTACTTTTGGGGACCCAACGGGCCCCTGAGGCTGATGTTCTTGATGTTTGGGGAGATCTCCACGTCATCATTTTGTGGGTTGCAGCTATCCCTTGCTGATTACATGTCAAGGCCTGTCACCATTGGACTGAACCAAGCCGCCCCAAGGTGAACCTCAACAAAACCTTATTACTGGCTTATGATTGACCTATAGTGGGGCTACCGTTGAGGCCGGTGAAATCCGCATGATTCTTAAGCTCCCCTTGCGAAAGTACGCTCGGCCCCCGACGCCTCATTGCCATGCGGTGGCGCCGCCTCCTCCGCAACCATGCGGTTCTCTTGCATGGCGGCACGGTGCTCTTCCAGCAACTTGTCCTTCTGCGCGGCTGCCACGCGCTGCCCTGCCTCTGGAGCTTCAGCAGGCTCGCTGCGAAGGTTTTGGAACTCGTCAAGCTTCGTTTTGTCAACGTCCAAGAAGTTGGCAGCAAGATCGCAAAAGTGGAAGCTCATGCGATGTTAGTGTCCAGCTCCTCCATGAATGGTGATGGCTTCACTGTTTTGTCCCCAACCTATTAATACATGCACAATTAATATCAAGTAATTACCACCCAGAATTGGGATTGTACGAAGCACATGTGATTTCAGGTAAGCATTCGGGATACATGACCGACAATTGGACATGGTGCCCCGCGCTACCCTGCGCTAATCAAACATGGCAATGGGCAACCCATTTACTTCCATGATTCTCCCAAGAAAAGCCTGCATTTAAGCCATTTATGCGGGACTTTCCAGCTTGAGATGTTTGATTGCCACATGTCAGTTCCTATTATCCCACACTATTTCCCCATTCTATCATTCTATCCCCATATTTTCACGGTATTTATCTTGGATTCCCCCAAAAAAACATTTATGAGCTATAGATTCCCCATTCCTAGTGGATATCCCATTGCCCTATAGGTCAGGCAAGGTTATTTGGAGCAAAATAGGTAACTCTAAAAAAATTACCTTTTTGAAGAATATTTTGGTCGATTTTTTTAAACTATTAGTTTTTAAAAAATTACCTTTGAAGGTAATTATTGAGAACCTTTTTCAAGGTAATTTTTAAGGGTTATGTTTTTTCACTTCGTTTTTACATATATATTTATTTATTTTCTTTTGTTATATGGTATGTGTCTGATGTTCTCTTGGGGTTACTATATACGTGCTGCTGACATATGTGCATGGGTTTATTTCATGTATTTTGACAGGGTCTCATGTTTTTCCCTTGGCACTTGGATTGGATCAAATGATTTGATCATGGGTAGTGTTTGTGTCACTGACAAAATTTATGAAACAACAGCATGGCAAAAATGAGGAAAAGTCAGAAAAGGCATGAAACAAGATTATGGCAATAATGAACCAGTCATACTTGGCAATGAAGCATTGTCCAAGCATGCATTCTGTCTTTGAAAGCTCAGTGAGGGCATCCTTCAAAGTACTATCACAGAACAAACCATGAACCCCTAAATAGGGCCTATATTTCGATTCCAAAAATGGCCCCATCACGGCAAAGACAATGTAGCCAATCGGAAATAGTGAAGGATATTCTCGAAGAGCATGCAAAGGTCGGTGGAGCCTTCACAGGATGGCTGCAGGCGAAATGTTTCATTCCAGCTCCTCAGTACAATGATAACATCTGGGCCAGTCCAAGTCCCCTGCAACCCCTGCAGTCAGCGTTAAAGTGACAAAAGCAAGGTGGGCCAGAGAACCCAAAAGCATGACGGCACACAGCACGCCTTTTAATCTTGTGGTGTGGGCAGCTGTGCTCTGCACGAAATCGACGTAAGATCTGTACTGAAGCATCGTGCGCACTGACGGTATCAGGGGCCACAATTCACCACAGCATGCTGTGTCAGCTACGTCTACATTCTTCTAGTCGCTTTTTCTGCTAATGTAATTAATTCCGTCCCATCTTATCTATTTCTGCGTTCTCATTTCGTTTGCTAGAGACCCCTAGAAAAATGTGACCACACCCAATCCCCTGCGACCCCTGCGGTCAATGTTGAAATTTGTCAATGTTTGAATACCGATCGAACAGACATCAATAGACATGAAAGGCTTTCATTCTGGGAGGTCTCCTCGATAGACATCAAACATTTATTCTGAAAAGTCCGCGGCATGTCAACATTGACTGCAGGGGTTCAAGGGGATCCCCTGCGGCTTTTCTTTCAACTAAGCAGCTGCACCTGCCAACAAACAGTACTGGGCCTTCCACAAACGCGCGTCGTACTACGCAATCATGAAGAGACATGCAAACTCAGATGTATAGACATATATATATATATATTCGCCGCGCTAATCGTCGGGTTACGCCACGTCGAGAAATAAAATCAAATCAGTCTCAAACAACAGTCCATCACAAATGAAACCATCGACTGAACAGGTCCGAGTTGCCAAAGAAAAATTGCACAACGTGAAACCACCGTACTGAAAATCAAAATCAAGCAACCAACACTCAGATGTATTCCCTCGGGCTGCTTCCTTTCGAGGATCGAAGCAAAGATGCGGAACATCCATTCGGCAGGTGAGTTGTTACACACTCCTTAGATGTTTTGGACTTCCATGACCACCGTTCTGCTGTCAAAATGAAGAAAAACCTGTTGTGGCATCTGGAACGTTTGAGCACCTTAGCCCAACGTTAAATTCATCCCTCATCGCCAGTTCTGCTTGCCAAAAAAACGGCCCACTTCTTCCACAAACATTTGCACGAGAGGCTGGTTCGCTCAGGCTCACGCCAAAAGCTGCATCGCAACCCTGGCGGCCATTCGGCAGGTGGGGTGGTACACGCTCCTTAGATGTATTGGACTTCCATGACCACCGTTCTGCTGTCAAAATGAAGAAAAACCTGTTGTGGCATCTGGAACATTTAAGCACCTTAGCCCAACGTTAAATTCATCCCTCATCGCCAGTTCTGCTTGCCAAAAACGGCCCACTTCTTCCACAAAAATTTGAGGCTCACGCCAAAAGCTGCATCGCAACCCTGGCGTCCATTCGGCAGGTGAGTTGTTACACACTCCTTAGATGTTTTGGACTTCCATGACCACCGTTCTGCTGTCAAAATGAACCAAAACCTTTTGTGGTATCTTGAACGTTTAAGCACCTTAGCCCAACGTTAAATTCATCCCTCATCGCCAGTTCTGCTTGCCAAAAACGGCCCACTTCTTCCACAAAAATTTGAGGCTCACGCCAAAAGCTGCATCGCAACCCTTGCGTCCATTCGGCAGGTGAGTTGTTACACACTCCTTAGATGTTTTGGACTTCCATGACCACCGTTCTGCTGTCAAAATGAACCAAAACCTTTTGTGGTATCTTGAACGTTTAAGCACCTTAGCCCAACGTTAAATTCATCCCTCATCGCCAGTTCTGCTTGCCAGAAACAACAAGAACAGATCAGGTTAGACATTATCGCAGCTGCAGCAACAGGAACTTGTTTTGGTAGAAGAAACAACTCTATACGCACTACGTTGCTACGCAAGGGCCTGCCTCATACCACAACCTCATACCAGGACCCCGAAGCGAATGTTACAACCTGTCGCCGGGGAAAAAAAAAGGTCCAGCTTTCAACTGCTGCACTCATCTGGGGGCCTGCCACCGCAAAAATGCACATTTTCACCTGGGAGTCTGCCACCGCAAAAAAAAAGGTTAAGAAGGTTCAGCTTTCAACTGACGCACTCATCTGGGAACCTGCCACCGCAAAAAAACACAGAAGGTGTAGCTTGCAAGTGTCGCATTTTCATCTGGGAGCCTGCCACCGCAAAAACGTCAAGAATATCCAGCTTGCAGCTGTCACATTTTCACCTGGGAGCCTGCCACCGCAAAAAAAAAGGTAAAGAAGGTTTTGTTTTCAACTGCCACACTCATCTAGGGGCCTGCCACCGCAAAACCGTCAAGAATAGGCAGCTTGCAGCTGTCACATTTTCACCTGGGAGCCTGCCCCCGAAAAAAAAGTAAAGAAGGTTTAGTTTTCAACTGCCACACTCATCTGGGAGCCTGCCACCGCAAAAACGTCAAGAATAGGCAGCTTGCAGCTGTCACATTTTCACCTGGGAGCCTGCCACCGCCAAAAAAAAAGAGCAAAGAAGGTTCAGCTTTCAACCGCCACACTTATCTGGGAGCCTGCCACCGCAAACACGTCAAGAATATCCAGCTTGCAGCTGTCACATTTTCACCTGGGAGCTTGCCACCGCAAAAAAAGGTAAAGAAGGTTTAGTTTTTAACTGCCACGCTCATCTGGGAGCCTGCCACCGCAAAAACGTCAAGCATATCCAGCTTGCAGCTGTCTCATTTTCGCTTGGGAGCCTGCCACCGCAAAAGAAAGGTCAAGAAGGTTCAGCTGGGAGCCTGCCACCGCAAAAAAATCAAGAATATCCAGCTTGCAGCTGTCACATTTTCACTTGGGAGCCTGCCACCGCAAAAAAAAAAAGGTCAAGAAATTTCAGTTTGCAACTGTCACGCTCATCTGGGCGCCTGCCACCCGAAAAAGGGAACAACTGCGCAGCTTGCAAGTGTCGCATTCTCATCTGGGAGCCTGCCACCGCCTAAACGTCAAGAATATCCAGTTTGCAGCTGTCACATTTTCGCCTGGGGGGGGCCTGCCACCGCCAAAAAAAAAAGTAAAGAAGGTTAGCTTTCAACTTTCAACTACCACAGTCATCTGGGAGTCTGCCACCACAAAAAATGAACAAATGTGCAGCTTGCAAGTGTATCATCTGGGGGCCTGCCATCAAAAAAATGTCAAATCCAGATTGCAAAACAGAAGGTGGGATAGATTAGAACTTTTTTTCACACAAAGGAAGATTGATATGATTAAAAAAAAAAACCTTATTCTATCCCACCTCGACAAAAGTTCATCTACCAGATTTCAGGAAACTGGGAATTTTTTGTTGGTTTACTTCCAGGTGAGAATGCGACAGCTGCAAGTTGATTTTTCCTGTTATTTTTTTTCCGGTGGCAGGCTCCCAGGTGAAAATGTGACAGCTGCAAACTCGATATTATTGAAGTTTTTGCGGTGGCAGGCTCCCAGGTGAGTGCGGCAGTTGAAAACTGAACCTTTTTAGATTTTTTTTTGCGGTGGCAGGCTCCCAGGTGAAAATGTGACAGCTGCAAACTGGATATTTTTGACGTTTTTGCGGTAGCAGGCTGCAAATATGTAGAATCCCAAATAAGGATCTTTATGCTCGCGTGCGTGCAGTCTACTTACCGCGAAACAACGAGTTACACCTTACTACAACGTCTCCCCGTCAAAAACGTCGTAAACAACCAGCAAAACCGAAATCACATGGTTGCTTCCCTTGAAGCAAAACAAAGATGTCACATGTTGTGACTGCTTCTTACAAACAAAACAAACGAACTCACTCAAACTGATTTGTTTTGAGTTGGTTGGTTTGAAAAAAATTGTTCTCGTGGTGAATAAGCCATGAAACAAAAAAAACGAATTCCGCTCATCCGGTGGTGACATTTCATGTCATGTTGAAAATGACGTAAATTACTCATTTTCAGACAAACCTATATTATATATATATAAGTTACCGGCTAAGACGCCAAGTCTAGAAGTCATCCTTCCAAGTTACGCGCAGAAAAAAACGCATGTGAAAATAAAACCAAAAAATAACATGTGACATGCGGACATGTGAAAAACTGCCGTCGACAAGTTGAAGCTGAAACACACTTGCACATTCAGTTTTCTTTTTCCTGTCAAAGCATGGGGAAAATCTTAAATTGTTCCAAGCTGGATCACACTGGCACGGTGACACAAAACCCCCTTGAATCCAAACATTTCTTGAGAAAAAGAAATGAGTGACCCCGTTTGCATTACACATGTTAAATGACAAGCAACATTCATTGATCGTTGCACGTTTGTTTAAACTGACAGTTGGTGCATTCATGTTTGTGAATCAGCTCACAAGGTTGGAACATCTCCAACCGAACATCTGACATTTAAAATACAAGACGGAAAAGCGATAGTTTCACGCCAGCTTCATGGATGATCGCTGTGTTCAAGCCGATCTAAGCGTCACGTGCTAGGTCCCAACAAAGAGCGGGAAATCAGACAGGGTGGCACACTCTGTTTCAGAAAGCCTGCCGGGTCTCCAAACCAAAGTCCAAATGGTCAAGCGCAACGCTTAACCTATCTATAAACCGATATTGACAAGTCAACTGCAAACGTCCCCCAGCGTTTTGCGCGAGCCCGCGCAGGCGAAATGCACATGGACATGTGATAAGAGGCATTTCGTGTGGAAATGTGCAGGGAAAATGCCGGACCCGTATTCCAAGGCAAGCATTTTGTGCGAGCCTGCGCAGTCAAAATGCACATGGACATGTCACAAGAAGCATTTTGTGTTATGTCACCCACACATTACTACCAAAATTTCAGCGTTGATGCAAACGTCGGGCAAATAAGACAACATGTCGGTGAAAATGGGCCACTCTTCAATGGTATCTCCCTGCCAAGTGGCTGCAAAAGTAGTTGCACTGCTGGCCCGCGCATCTGATTGACACCGGCACACAAGGGCATCTTCAGCCTCAAAAGATGAAGGTCGAAACTGCCCGAAATAAAAAATCATCATTTGCACAATCTCCAATGATGTTTTGTTTTGTTCCACGTGAGAAGAGGAGGAAATAAGTAAATAAAGGGAAACGAGGACAAGCAAATGACCACATCAGAGTAGTGAGTCCGTGCACAGCAGACAAGCGTTACCGACCCGCTAAAACTTTACAACACTCAAAACTAGAAATGCTTCTGGAGGAAGTAAGCCAGGCCTCCGTTGTGATAGTGAATCCTGGTCGCTCCATGGGGCGGGATGTTCCTCGCAAAAAAGCAGCTTAAACATCGTCGCATTGCAGAACGTCAGTTACTCATCTAAACACTATGTCATACAACAGGTTGAACATCGAGCCTTCAAACACAGATGCTGCTGTTCATTGATGCAACCTTGAAAGTCATTAACACCTTTTGTCATGCGCACTAACCGGCGCTAAGGTGAAGAAAACCAAAGCTTTGCTGTTCCCCAGCGGTGCGCACTAACTGGCGCCCCAGTGAAGAAACTACAATGTAGCCAAGGTTGAAAAGACTACACACTCGCCTGAGTTTGGCGTGAAAGCAAAAAAAACAAGTCCTCTTTGCTCAATCGGCCAGCTTTGGCGATGAGTCTCTTCTGCTTTTTGCTTTCGCTTTTCAGCGTTTTGCTGACGTCTTTCAGCGAAGCTTTCAACTCCTGCCTTCTCCGCTTAAGGTCGCCCAGCACGTCAGTCATAGTAGTAGAGATCACAGGCGCAGCCACGGAGGAGGTCACAGCTGCACCGTCAGCCATAGAGCCCATAGAGGTCGCAGCTGCCAAATCATGCGCGCCGTCAGCCATGGAGCCTATGGAGGTCACAGTGGGGTCACTACTGGCGCAACAGCAGGGTTTTTCGTCTCTACAAATTCAATCAGAGCCGTTGAACAGGCATGCACAGTTAGCCAGCGCAGCTGTTTCCACACTGAACAAATGCTGGTCAGGCACCAGCAAAACGGCTCCATGTTTTGAACTGTCTGACGGTCCTTTTTTCAGACCTCCGCAACGTTCTGTCATTGTATCTTCACTCCAAATTGAGTGAACAGCAGGGAATATGTTTTGCTTGTACAGCGTTTGTCTCGGCCAGAGAGAGGCTATCTGGGATTGCGTCGGCAAACTGTCCTGCACTGTCGGGTCTAAGCCCAGTGCTTGAAGGTCCTTGGTCAAAAGATTGATATTTCCATCAAGTGCACAAATGGCTTGAAAGGCTTTAGCCCAAGAACGTGCCTGCAGCCAAGCAGGCACTTTGAAAAAAATCTGGAAAAACAAGGCTTTGGTCACTTCGTGACCCTCGGCCCGCAGCTTTTGAATTTCACCAGCAAAAAAAGCCTTGAAGGCTCTGAAACAAAAGACATCTGCCACCTGAAGTTGAGGAGTGAGACCAGTTGGCACGCAAGCTATAAAGAGTTGCAGGCTTCGTGCCTTTTGCAGCACGGACTGCGTGATGGCACGGAGCCAGGTCCATGGTCAGAGTTGGCTGGCAGAACTGCTGCCAAGGCCTCAAAGCAGCTGCTAGCACCTCCAAAATTTCACACATGACAACAGATGTGTTCCACGACGAAGCTAATCTCCATATACATAAGGAAGGTGGAGCTGCAGCAAGTAAGTCTTCGTAAAGATTTTTGGGGCACAAGTGCTTGTTGCAAAGCACAAAGGAAGGCAAGCACTTTTGCACGGCTTCATTTTCACAAAGCACAGCAACGAATGTTGCGCTGCCGCGTCTCAGAAGCTTTGCCCCTGCATGGGAAGTCCAACCACGAGCTTTGGACGCTACCAGTCCCATGCGCGGTTTCTCTGGAAAGCGCATGCAAGTCTCGTCTAAGTTCAACAAAAGAAGCGGTCGGTCCAGTGTAGTTCTGCGTTGCAAATGTTGCAACCATTGCCAAAAAATTGCCACCTGCACAACGAAAACGACCCCACTTCCTGTCCCCCCAAAATGACCCCAGTTTTAGTTCCCCTACATAAAAAAGATCTAGTTTTGGGGCCGCTCAGCGGCCCCAGATTTGGGGCCCCACCTTGCCCTTTTCAACTTCAGGTTGGCACGACCATGCTCGACGAGATAAACCCCAGCGCTTGCGAAAGCGCTGCACCC
>CAMXCT020005292.1:0-19190 GCA_947184155.2 Cladocopium goreaui | reverse complement strand
CCCCATAGCTGACATGAGTGGCTGGAGTCACAGTGCAAGGAAAAGAAAGCTTGCTCTGTCGCCTGGGGTGGCTCTAAGATCCACGCAAGTGCCGATGGTCTCAGCCCCATCGCTGACATGTGTTGGAGACACACGGAAAGGAAGGAAACGAAAGGAACGCGTGGTCTGCCTGGAGGTGCCAACCTGGGGTTTGGGCGTATCTTTTACACCCAAAGTCAAAATAAACACCCATGGGCGTATCTAGCTAGGCAGAAACACCCTGGGGCGTTTCATGCCACTGTTGGGCACTGAGGAAACACCCGTGGACGTTTCTCCGTGCAATCATGCATGCAACATGCCACGAAAGCTATGTGCATTCTGTGTCGAAGCTTGTCAGCCATTGCCCTTCCTATCGGAACCCTGAACCATAAAGATATGGAGGTGGGACTGCGTCGCAGACACAGAAACCAGAAGCATGTTTTAATCAAATGTTGTTATGGCATTTGGGCCTTCGGCCTGCTGCGCTTTAAGGGCATCTGCATGCCTTCATATGCCACTGCGACATTCCCATCTGTCAATTGTAATTAATATGCAGCAAATTTGCCTTTGGTGTGTGCCAACAGGGTTTCAAACTCGATTGGGCCAAAACATGTTTTTGTCTTGAAAAAACCGGCCAAGTGCCTGAAGCCTGTGGACGTGTGCGAGAGGCAAGAAAGCTTAGATAGGATCACAAAACGTCCCACCACGGTTGTTCCCAACATGAGGCTACAAAGAATAAGATTATCACATTGTTTTTCCCACATCATGTAATCATTGTCTTTCACAAAACAAAAAAACATCCTAAGCCCACGCTTCATAACCAACACGCACAAACTCATTTTATTCTTCTGCTTTGCACTTCATCTCTTTCCATTGCAATGCCCTTTTCAATGCATATCTCCGAGCCCAGGTCGACATGTAGGTGGCGCCATGACAGGCTTGGCATATGGACCGTATCTTGCCCATGTAATCCTCATCTCCAAACGTCGCCAGGTGCATCAAACAAATCTTCGTCGCCTCATGGTGATCCACCATATGGCAGAAGTAATGGGTTTTGGGTCTGAGTTTGTAAAGAAGCCGGCCTGCAAGCAAACATTGGCCTGCAAGCCATTCATAAGACGCAGAATGTAACCTGCAAAGCCACACCGTCTGTTGAACTGTCGAATCTGGCATGACGACTTCCTCATTTACATTCCAGCAACTCAAAGCAACATCCAAAGACCAACAGCAGACCGCGCGCATCTTTGCATGCATGCGTTTTTCCTCTGTATCTAATTCCGCTGAAGCACACAGCTGTACCATCACCCATGTCGTAAAGGCAAAGAGAGTCCTCGTTTTGGCAGCTTTGATACGGGTATCCAAACTAGGATACGGCCAATGCAGATATGTTGGCCGACCCAGCCTGTGCATCGTGAGCGTACCAATGTCAAGTTGCATGTTTTGATCCTTCGCCCAGACGGCCGCATGGCGGCTGAAGTAATGCAAAACTTCATTCCAAGGCCTTCCGCTCAACCCATAGAAGGCTTGCAGAGATCCATCTTCCAGAGAGTGGATGATAGCTGCAGGGATCAAATCCCTCAGAGTACCTAGATGAACCAGGTGTAGTAAATCCAGCAAACGCTTGCTTTTTTTCAAACCGTGGCACATGCAGGGCCCAAGGTGAAATGTCATTTGGGTCTGACATTGTCAAGGTGCTGCGCCACAAAGATCTCAGGGTGAGGTTTCCCCAGCTAAGCTCAGGTGACCTCTTGTGAGTTGTCGCCAAGCAAAAGTCACACAGCATTGTGAGCACCGGTAATACCTCCCTGTCTTGGTCAGAAGGTGTGAATAAGCGTGGGCTTCCATGTCCCCTTTCCAAAAGAGGAAAGCCTGGGCAGTCAGAGTCACAAATTTTCACTTATAGTATGTTGTCTGAATTTCTACAAACTCAAAAGAAATACTAAGAAAACAACATGTTCAAGACATGTCTGCTCTACAATCATGCATGCATGCAGGTTCTAATGAGGCTTGCGCCCCTTGTGCCCCGTGTGGTGGTGAGAGTAAATAGGTTTTTTCCGTGAGAACCATCCATGGAAAGTGTTGCGGCCCAGGTGCTGCTTTCACTGGCAAAGCTTCTCCTGCCAATGATTCTCGTTTGGATCCCGAAGGATGGAAGTGGCCGTTATGGTTCACGAAGCTATAGCTGCCGGACTCCAACTGCTTGAAATCCCACGCCAAAATCTTGCAAATCTCAGCCCTGGTATCTTCTGTGACATGTTTGGTTCCCATCACCGCAATGGCATGTTTAGTTTTCCAGGAGTCGCTCCTCAAGCAACCAGTGCTCCAACTCCACACGGTAGCCGTGCTACCTCAGAAGCGGGTTTAAATTAATCTGTTGCCTGCAATGCACAGGACTAGTCATAGCTGATGCATTTCAAAGTTTCCAAAAAACATGTTTCTCATGATGCAATTTGAGACGCCTGAAAAATGGGGCACACCATCTTCATGTATGATGATGGGTATGTGGGTTGATGCCAATTGGTCGCATCCATCACATCCAGAAGCCTTCCAGATCTTGCGAAAGTCGGCCCATGACCCCAGGCACTGAGCCACTACCTCACAGCAAAAAAAAGATCGCTTGCTCATGTGTTGGCTCGAATGAAAAACGGAATGCATATGGTCTGATTGTGGCAAGGCACCTTTGGCCCTTGATCATGTAGAGCTTGCAAATGATCACTTGGCAAGACCACTGATATATTGGCAACACCACGGCCATCCAGCCTAGAGTTTTTGCTAGCATCAGTTTTGACGGGGACTTGGGCTTTGTAGATTGCCAGTGGCAGCTTCAACCAGCGGAAGAAGTCCCGCTCACATGCGGAAGTGATTTGTTTGGCGCTCGCCTGCACGCAAAGCAGCTGTGGAGACACACAGGCACTCTTAAAGATTCACTAATTAAGGTTGGCCATTGACACATTTTTGAAGTCACTGCATGCAGCACACACGAAACCATTTGCACGCCTTGGAGCACCCGTCCTTTGTCAAATCTCCACCAAATTTAGCAGCAGCCCGTACAGATACTTTTCCTTCTGCAACCCGTTCAGCCAAACCGCATACCACTTCACTGTCAATGTGATCCACAGTCCTGAGACAGGTTCACAGCACCATGTCAGCACACAAATGCGTGGTTCATTGGGGAATCTTGTGCCAAATTGCATGTCCGTAATACAAGTCGCGTGACATTGTCTATTGTGTAACATAGCTAAATGCCTGGCAAGCAGCACTTTTTTGCGGTATTTCCGAGGAAGCTCCTGTCTTTCATCAATGCTAGACCTGCGTGGGAGATGGCCCAACCATGCCCAACACGCCCTGTTTTTATAATATGGGAGAACGATGGAAACAAATTTTGCGACTTATCATGAATCATGGTTCTTCGGGTCTTCCTTTTTCACGCCCTGTGCTTCACCTACTGCAGCTGCCAAAGCTCATCATGAGGCCGCCCAGCGGCCAGGTAGCAGGCCGTCGTGGCCACTCCAGCCAAACATCAGAATTTAGAATGCAATTGCATCCCCTTAAGGCTGCATCCCGGGCTCGCAAAGTTTGTCGCGGCCCTTGCAAAGCTCAGGTTTCGAGCCTTCCCAAGCAAATGCTACTAAATAGCTCATGGAAAGCCAGACGTGCCACGTGGCAACAAAAACCCTTTCCATCGCTGATGGCACCTTCGCAACCTTTGTCAACCATATATTTTCGTGCAGGCAATTTTTGTGAGTTTCAAAGCGCTAGCGACCCAAGGTGCACCATTCTCACAACTATGGCCAAAAGCGATCTCAGGCAGCTGCATTAGCCTTAGCCTTTGCCTTGGCTTTGCTACCCGGCTTCTTGTTCTGCTGCCGGGCAATGGCATTTCCAGCTGCAAATGGCTTGTCAAACGCCTTCTGAAGGGCAATGAAATCTCTCACATGGGGAATGTAGTCATCCTCCTGCATGAAATCATCCCAACTGGGATTCAACACATTGGCAATCATGTTAACATCTTGATGGGGGCCGTAGCCCCATTTAACATGTATTACGGAGGCCGTAGCCCTATGTAACATGAATTCTTCATGATATGTCCGGGATTGAGGCAAGGATCAATGACGGCTGCAAATCCCCATGAAAAACAAAGATAGAAACATGTGCATACACAATTCAAAAGTCTGTCCTCGTTCTTCTGTTGGTTCACACTGGCTTGGATCTGCAGGTACAAGTCCCTGCAGCCATCCATTGTCAAGCTCACGCAATCACACATGAGTCACATAATATACAACCATTCGATTCAGGATCACGTCCGTGCAAGTTCAACACTACAGGATGGACAAGACTAAAACAAATCTTTTAAAGACTGCCAGGCAACTCGAACTTCTTCGCGTAGCTGTTCATCTCATTGCTGAGCGCTTCAGCGAAAGGAATGGACTGCAACGTCAGCCCCAAATTGCTGGCATCACTCTTCTTCTTCAAGAGCTTTTGGCACATGTCACGAGCCTTCTGCAAAGGTGTCAGAGGAACTTGCTCCTGAGCCTTCCTAGGCTTCTTCTTGGCTGGCTCAGCGGCCTCACCGCCAGGGTGAGGGGTCCCAGGCGAGGACGACGGTGTGCCCGGATTTGGAGTACCCACCGATGTGGGCGATGAGGTTTCCTTGACCGGTGGCTTTGGAGGAGGCATCGTCCTCGGACATTTGCAAATCCACGGAATCCATGTGGAAAAAATGCAACCACCATTCATACACAAAGCAAAACAATTCCATTAATGTGGCTGATGTACAGAAGGTCTCCAACCGCTGCAGCATTCTCTGGGGTGACTTGCACTGAACTGGTCGAGACCACGGTGCCTCACTGTTGACAATGGCTCCATGGATGGGCAAACACATGAATCATGAATATATATATATATCTATATAATATGTAAATTCTTTCATACACATGTATAATATATATATCTCTCTCTCTCTCTCTCCCTCTCTTTCTAACAACTTAAATATAGTAGACATAATATATATATATATATATCCACATTGCACGTTTTCAGTTTCACGATGTCAAGGCTTAAATGCTTTCACCAAAACCTTTTTCCCCCACCAAGTCTGGACAAGTTCAAGCCAGCTACCCGATCTGTTGTAGTTCTCAGCCTCATCTTCCTTCTGAGATATCAAGTAGACGAATCCTCCGGGATTGTTTTCGTCGTCCTCGACCATGCCGATGGCTTCCTTGTGCTTCATGACGCCAGCAGCGTCGTCACCGTACATGTCATTCATTTGCTTCTTTGTGTAGCGCAAAGCTTTCTTCCTGTTAATCTGCAGCTTACCTGTCTCTTCCTGCACGACCAACTTTGCGTTGACCTGTTCCAAGCTGCCACCCTGCTCGCAAAGCATCGAGATGAGCTCAGACTTGCGGGAACCATCAAAAACCAACTTCTTGAGGTCCGGCAAACCTTCCAAGCGTGCTGGGTTGTTCTGCAGTCTGCTAATCAGGTTTGCTGCTGCTCGACGGGAATACTCTTGCTGCTCTTTCGTTTTTTCTGCAGGTGCAGGCACTTGGACAATCTGCACGGGAGGTACTTTGATTGCTGGCTGGTTGAACTGGTGCGCTTTGTGCGTCTGAGGCTGAGGGCCAGCAGGAGCACTTTGAGGCTTCTGAGATTCAGAGCCCGGCTTGGTGCCGTCATTCTCTGAAAAGACCTGGCTCTTACCCCGCTGCAAATCTCTAGCTTCAACTTGGGTTGGAGAAGCCATGGGAGAAGTTTGAGGGGAAGCCTGGGGCCGACAAGTCTTGTCCACTTTCCAACCCATGGCTGCTAACTCAGCATCACCAATCTCAGGTTTGGTAGGTCGGGGAACTGCTGCAAGGGCCAAAGCAGGTTGAACTTCTGCTCCTTGCTTCGGGGATGAAGCAGGTTGAACTTCTGCTGCTTGCCTTGGGGGCGGAGGCACACTCTGTTGAGCAACTTCCAAAGCTTGGGCAGGTTGACCTTGAACTTCTGGAGATTGCTTTGGCGTCGCAAGTGATTGACCTTTGACATCTGCAGGAACCAAAGGCTGCTGCGGCGGCGCAGCAGGTTCACCTTGCACTTTCAAAGGCTGCTGCGGCACAGCTTGGGCAGGTTGTTGGTCAGGTTGCCCTACTGCAGGGACCAAGGGTTCTTTGGGTGGCACAGGTTGGGCAGGTTGACCTTGGACTTCCAAAGGCTGCTCTCGTGGCACAGGTTGGGCAGGTTGAGTCACAACTGTTCGAGGTTCTGCTGGCGCCACTGGTGCCATAGGGATCACAAGCTGGCCAGACTTCAGTAATTCCTGAATCATGTCTGGGGTCAACTGCACAGGGGCTGCGGGCAAAACCTGTGGGGTCACAGGCTGCTGCGGCGGAGGAAATGCAGGTGCCACTGGTTCTGCTCCTCCAACATGCTCAGCATCCACGTCCATGTTGGCCGGCAACGTTTCCAAAGTAGACACATCTACCTCGGGGCTGCTGTGTGTAAAATGGTTCAGCCTATATCACAGAAGGCATTCAAACACATTACATGCACTGCACTTTCATTCTTTAAATTGGGTCTGGGCACCCCTTTGAGCAATATGAAAGATTTAAAGATTTTTTTGCCCCCAGCCTGTGTATCGCCAGCAGTGGCCATGCTTGGTTGGGTGTCGCTAGGGGGCAACGCAGCCAAAGGCATGGAGAGGTTCACCCGATGCCTTGGCGGCACTCGCAGAAAGAACAAGGCACATGAATCATGACGAACTTGGCTGACAGCATTTTTTGATATGCCATCAAGACACAAAAACAACGTGAACCACCCCACACCCCACCTGCTTTTCAAAAGGCTCTCAAAACAAGTGATCTATAGTATGCACTTCACATGGAACACTGGATCACGTGAAAGTTTGGGAATGGCTGTGTGAAAGCTGGGAACCAGACCCTGCAACATGCATATGGACATCAGGAACGTTCGAAGGGGCTGGCAACACAGCGCCTGCACAGAAGGAAAACAGATTAGATATATATATATATAGGTTTAAAATGATGACTTGGGACATATACCAATCTGAATAAAATACTGGTCTGGGAACATCATTTTGACCATTGAACATACATGACATGTGTGACACGGAACACTTCAAAACAAAACATCATGACAACATAACATAGAGGCCTTGGCCCCTTTGAACCCCGTGTAACATGATTTCACCATGATCATGTCATTCGATCATACTATGGTGGCTGGCCTGGAGCTGCCGCCTCCATGGCTTGAAGCGCAGGCCGAACAATCCCAACCATGTACGGGTCGGTAGGTGGCACAACAGGAACTTCTTCTTCCTTAATTGCCATTCCAACACCTATGCCAACCAACAGCTTGGGAGCAAAATGCTTCGATCTGAAGCGAAAAATTCTGGACCATGCATCAAACCACGGAAACAAAAAAATATTTCCTATCAAACAATTTTGGATTTGTTTCGACATGTTGGAAGTCCCAAAGGGGTCACAGGTGTTTCTCCCAGGTCACGGGTGGTCACGGGTGGTCACGGGTGGTCACGGGTCGGTTCCTGCATAAGTAGTATTGGGTGTTTCTCCCAGGTCACGGGTGGTCACGGGTGGTCACGGGTGGTCACGGGTGGTCACGGGTGGTCACGGGTCGGTTCCTGCATAAGTAGTATTGGGTGTTTCTCCCAGGTCACGGGTGGTCACGGGTGGTCACGGGTTTTTTGTTGAAAGAAAAACGAACAAAATTGAACAGTTTGTTTGATAGATTATTGACATGCAGATTGCGCAGGATAACATCACAGCATCAAAGCCCATGAACATAATCGCATTTTGTGAACCATTGTTTTCCAACAACATTTTATTTGAGGGAGTCAAACCGAAAACAAAACAAGGGTAATTCACAACCATCATGAATGACATGTGTGACATTAAACTTTCAAACCACAACATCATGGTAACCAAACATTGTGGAGGCCGTAGCCCCATGCATTGTGGAGACCGAAGCCCCATGTAACATGACTTCATCATGATCATGTCCCTCCCCCTTGGCTGAAACACCCTTTTCCCACAAATTGGCACTTGCAATGCTGATCTCATTAAAGATTGTAAAGGCAGCAAGCTCCTAATAATTTCCACGCCATGCATTTCGAAGCTCCTGCAATGCCTCCACCAAATGGCCCTCGTCGAAGTTGAAGTGCTGAAGAGTAGAGTAGGTTGCAATGTGCTCCTGTCTTTTATCGAGAAAACCCCACACACTTGCCTTCACTAAAACTCTGGACACCTGCACCTCTAGACCTATTGCAATCGGCTTGGAGGGACAGTCCTTCATTGTGTCCAAAGACACATTGGAGCTTTGCAGAAGGCACCATCGCCGCCTTTCCCTCCTGCATATGCACGGGAATGCACGGGAGAATGTCTTAAAAAAAAGGTATGTGAAAATCCAACTGTTATGTCAGGAAGGTTCTTCAATCCAGCTCTTTGAAAAACCAAGAAGTTGCAAGTTTCATCAAAAATAGTTTTCAGTTAGTTCTTTTCAAGTTGGAGCCCAGCCCATAAAACCATACAGTCCCTGTCGATGTTGGACCATGCGAAGCCCACCATGAAGCCAATGCCCTGCCAAATTCTGGAGTGTAGAGCTGCGTCTGCTTCAGCCCAGAACCTCCAGCCACTTTTTTACGTCCACGGGCATCCTCATACCTGGGCCGTAGATGTTGCCCTTAAAACATCCCAGCATTGCGGAAACACCTCTACAAAACTCCCACCGCACATTTCTGAAACCATGACACTGATATGTCGTAGGAGCTTGAGGTTTGGGTCGTTTGTGTTTGGGCGGCACGTTCATGTTCATCAGGGGGTCAAAGGATTCCGTGGAATACAAAGCAGTAGGCTTTAAAGTGGCTGCATTGAAGGCTGCCATGTTGACATGGTTAAGCTTGAGCCTCTGCCCAATCCAACCTGAACATTCAGCTTCATCGAAGTAGGCCACGACTGATTGCCACGAAGGCAATGCAGTCATCACTGACCGAAGAGGTTGCTCCAGAACAGGAAAGGCGCCCATAGCCCAAGCCAAAAGGGCAAGCACCGCAGATCTGGCAGCGAGCACGTTGCCAAGCTCCATGTATGGGAAATGCTGCCAACCCATTGGAAAAGCTATCGATCTCCGGTGGGTTCCACTGTTCATGAAATTGAAGCTCGTGCAAACAGTCCCCAAATGGCAAACGCCACCACAAGTCATCGACAGCAAGACCACTACTGAAGCGATTAGCCCATTTGTGGATGTCAAATCATGTGTCTCGCTTCCTCGGGTTGCACTGCATGCATTGGCCTTTGTTTAACATATCGCGGTACAGCAAACATCATGACTGTTTGTGGTTTTGTCTTTGAACTTTTGACAGCCAAGTTTCGAAGAAGGTCGAAGGCAAGGGCAGCAAAGCCAAGCTCTGTGAAGGCTTTGGCAATTTGAGACGACCTGTCTGAGCCAGCAAAGAATTCAACACACCGCAGATCTTGTGGAACTTCAAAATCCATAGCTCGTCTGGCAATCATTGCGTGGATGACAAGCTCCACTAGAACCCATGGCATGTCCAGCTTCACGAAGCCATAAACATCACGCAACTCCTGCGTTGACAACGTGGCCAGCATGGCATAAAGCAGGCCAACTTGGATCATCGCCATGGCTGTGGGGCGCTGAAATCGAAAACCCAAAGGATGTCACATACTTTGTTTTGGACACGGGCTCATTCAAGATATCTCATGAACCACTATCACGTTTTGGCTTGTTGTAGTGTGCATTGGTATAATGTCGACAAAGTGCAAAAAAAATGTCTCCGTACAAGTCATAACCGTTTGTCTCTGCACACTTTGAGCATGTTTCTGCGATAGCGCCATCTCACAAACAAAAACTTTCCACGCCATCAACTAATGTCTATTGCTGGCAAGGACTAAGGGGCAGCGCCTGCAATTGAAACTCGATTCTGTTGGCTGGGCCGCCGCAAGCCGTCCTGCAAAAATTGCAAGTCTTTGGGGAAACAATCCAGGCACACCACGACCAGTGATGATGCGGTGCACTGCCACAAAATCATTTTTTCACCTGTGCCCGAGCCAAGCTCCAAACGGTTTCAGAAGACCTTAGGCCTTTATCGTGTGAACTTCCTAGGATCCTTTCAAGTCATTCAGTTCCTGGATGACAGACTCTAGGGTCTGTTTGCCTTCATTGAGTTGACGAACCATCTTCCCCACAAGGTTCTCACAGTCTGGATTGGCGTTGCTGCTTAACTGAGCAACTTGCTTTCCAGTTGAGTTGCAATGAATCGCTGCAACCATGATTTCTCCAGACTGCCCCTTGCGTTTGTGTTTTTTCATGAGAAACTTTGGCTTATCTCCGTGTGTGCTCTTTGCTTTCTTCTTGGGCTGCGACTTGGCGGCAGGTTGCTTCAGGTCGGCCTGCAATCGTTTCTGTCCTTGGTGTTTCGTGGCATACGCCACCAGGACGACAAAATAGTTCCAGCATGTGCTAAGGTCAAAACCGGTGGGATGGGCTGTAGCGATGTCCTTTGAGTCGAGTTCTTTGTGGACTTCCTGCGCAAAGCATCCTACTGTGGTCAGCACAAACTATAAATTAACCTCATGCGTCCTCCACAAAAGCAGGTTCCGGAGTGAGCGCAGCTGCTTTCATCGCATCATTGACGTCAGGGCGAGGGCCCACCTAAGGTGAAATGTCCAACAAAACAAATCCTAGGCTGCGAGTGCCCTTTGTGTTTTCATTTTGTTTTGTTCAGCATTGGTGGCGCACTCAAGGTTCGAACTGCTGCTTCTTTGTCATCTGCATCTGCCAAGTTGTCACCTCAAAAAAAAACATTGTGAAGCGAAAGTAAATCAACATGCTTACCTCTGCTGCAAACAAACTCACCTGACGCGTGCAGCCAATGGTTATACCCAACAAAAAGCTGAGCATGCTAAATTCTTTTGGGAAAGATATCGGTAGAATTTGTCACAAAAGCCATGTCGAATTTAAGAGCCAAGCCAGGCGGGTCGTCCAAAATCTCAATGAATTTTCCCTCGAGGTCTTTCAAAATTTTCTGCCGACTCTGCTGAGCAGATGGCATGTCCTGCAACCACTGATCGATGGCAATGCATAATTTCCCACTCAAGGACTCAAGGACTTGAATGTTTTTTTGGGATTCACAGTTTCAATTTATGTTCGCTGTCCTTGTCTTCTCTTTTTCCCTTTTCTTCATCTTGGTCAATCCCCAGCCCGGCCGCTGGTGAGGGAGGCCTTGTGTCTTTCCGGCACGGAGACTTCTGAGCTTGGATACCTGCTGAATCCTGAGCGAAATCGGTTTAGTTCTCTGTTGCTACATCAATATATCGTCTGGGAAGGCCAGAAACTTTTTTTAATGGGTGTGAAAATCTTGGGCTTTGGTCTGAAAAACGAAAAAGGGCAGTCACAAAAAATGCTCAGAGACTTAACGAGGGTCGATACCCCATGACTTTCCGACATCGTCATCAAGAAATGGCTTCATGGTTTCAAACAAATCGAGCATTCCAGGCTGCCCATGAACCCACGCAGGCCAACCTTTCTCTCCTTTCATGCTTTCACGTGACTTCCTCCAAGTCTTCCTGGTAAACCTGAATTGAATGAACAGCATGTGCACTTGAGCGCGTTAACGGTTTGAATGTTGAGACATCTTCGACACCATTGATCAAAAAACGTGCTAGTTGGAACTTCAAGCATTTTCAAAGTTTTACTTTAGAAAAACATGCTCTGGGCAGGTGAGGAACTGCATCAACGCTTTCAGGTCGTAAACGAGCAACCAAATTAAACCATCAGGTAGCTGGTCCTCTTTCCCCACCACTCTGCGCAAGACAGCAAACAGACTGTCGTTGTGAACAGGCATTGCAGGTGCCACCAGTGCAAGGGGCTTCAGGGCCCACACATGCTCGCAAATGAGTTCCTTCTGCAAGGACTTGCCTCAAAGCACAAGAACTGAAAGGAAATTGCTGACAACACAGGTCGGAATGCAAAACATGAAGTGTTTTCATTACGCATCCCTAACCGTGTCCATTAGTTGAGGCACTTTTGGTGGCATACTCATTGAATGTTTTCTCTGGTGCTGCTCCCATTGCCCCTTTGACAGTCTCAGGAATGCTCACGTTGATGTAGCCACAAACTTCATCAACTTGTTCCTTGTTTAAAACCAATTCGACGGATCCCTTTGCGCGGCCCATGGCAGCACATGTATGCTTTCTTTTCTTGGGCTAAGATTCTGCGAGGTCATTTGACATGAGGTAGTGTCATTTGGGCTGTGGAGGAAGGCTCACAAATGCATGCATCATATCATATACCATTCTGTGGAACAAAAGCCCATGTCCTTGGAGCAAGATTCGCCGCCGCTTCATTGTAGATGAAAACTATATGCAACTCCTGTCGGCAAAACTCATGTCACTGCAAGAAAAGCGCGATCAGCAAAAGACAGTCAGGTCCAGGAGTTTTGCAACGCAATGGTTCAGTGAATTTCCTGGAGATTTGTTTCGATGCACATGACCCCCTATAGAAAAACAACATCAAAAATGCACCTCGAGCGCGCAAGAAGTCTGCCTGGCATGCATCTGATTTACAGGTGCACCCTAATGAACGCCATCCATGACCATGCATGACAATGAACGTTGGTTCAAACATATGCAAACCACAAGACTATGTGCATGTTAATCATGTGTCAACATCTTGATGGAGGCCGTAGCCCCATTTAACATGATGGAGGCCATAGCTCCATGACATGAAGTCATCAAGATCATGTCCATGGTTGAGAAACCTTTTTTTTTGCCAAAGCAAAGCGGCGCGATGTTTTCCATCATGGCACTGCATTGAAAAGAAACTACGTACGGCGCTTTTTCAAAGCCGGTGCATCGCAATCTGCAGGCTGAACATCATCATCGTCCCATGGAAATTCCAAATCTGGAACTTCTGTTGCCACATAGTCGGATTCCGGAAGGACGGTTGTTGCCTCTTCCAGCATTGTGCCACCATCATCTGCAGGGTCTTCCAAGTGGTCAATGGCATCCATGGGCAATAAAGTTTGCATGTCAGCCCCATCTTCTGAACACTCTTGATCTTCTGGAACATGGGTCACAGTCCGTACTGAGAAGGCCCCAATGGGAACTCTGTCGGTTCCAAAGTTCTTCTGCAAGGTTCCAATTGGAAACTTTGAGCTGCCAAGCTTCTGGTTGAATATCTGGGAGACCGAATCCGTGTTCACATGGGTAACTACGTCCTGCGGGACAACCATGTGCATGACTGGTCCAACAGTCAGAGTCTAAGATGAGCAAATTGAATGAACAATAGTGAGCACATGTGTTTTTTTGATGCCAAGTCCTTTTTCAGGGTTTCCATTTGCTTGAGGCTTCGTTTGGCAGCTTTCGCATAGTTGCGCGCCACCCTCTGAGCTTCCATGGCATCTGCACGCATCTGCACTGACAAAGCCATCATCTGCGATGCTTTCATCATCTCATCCTACGCAAAGCCCGTGCAAACCCACATGCACAAAATTGACATGAATCTGAAAGCATTACAGTAAAACAAAACACTCCGGCAAACAGACACGATTTGCCCCGATGTGCAGCACTTAAGCCTGAGAAAAAAATGTCCCTACACAACATATCCAACGACCCCCATGCCTCATAGCAAGCATCATGCCGGTGAGGTCTGCTCGAACTGGCCTAAGCACAGGAAGATTTTCTGCACATTTGCATGACCCCGCAAAGCGATGTAGAAAGCAATGCAACCAAAAAATGGCCATAGACATCCATAGACAAGGAACTGGTGCAGCAGCAGGTGGCTTATTGATGCCGAGCTTGACCCATGGAGGAGGCTCTTCAGGTTCGGAGGGGCGATAACGCGTCCTCCTTTGACCCGGTGGAACCACTCATGGCATTCGCTTGGACTGGGCGTGCCTTAGGTTGGATTGGACGCGCCTTGGGTTGGATCGGGCGCGGTTTGGGCAAAGGCATTCTTGAAAATGAATGCAAAAACTGCGGGAGCTGACATGCAACGCGCTCTGACATGTATATACATCCATGATCATCCAAGCCACTGTTGTTTGTAGGTCATTTGTTCGAAAAAAAATCTAAAGATCAATCATGCCAGTAGGGCATCTTACAGCTGCAGCATTTGCTCTGCATCCATGCAGGTGATTTAAGGAGCTCCGCATTCATGCACCGCACAACTGTTACATCCTGGCATTGACTCAAGGCTGCAGTAGATACATACAAACAAGACCAAAACTTGACAACCGGAATAAGAGGTTAAAGTCCTGCAGGCGAGGGCCATGCTGCACCATCACGCAGTGATGCAGAAACATGCATGAAAATTGTTCTATTCATCCACATGGATTCACGCAATGGATGTTTTGCAAAAAGTGGCCGCTTCCGTCAATTCTGTTGTCTTTTTAAGGTTGCATGTGTCACGAACCCTGCTTTGTGAGCCGTGGAAAAAGGCAACGCATGATATGTGAAGTTTCCGTGCTGCTCCATGACTTCATGTGACATGAGGAAAAAATGTTCTTTACACATGCATGAATATACGAGGCCGGGAGCCCCATTTTCAAAACATGAGTGCCAGATTGAAACTCCTAGTCATGAAATTCATAGATAAATTCATGCGTAACAAAACACAAATGGGAAAACATGATCCCCAGGAAAAAAATGCGCATACTGTAAAAAGTAATATATACACATATATAAATGAATTTGTCTCAAAAGTATAGAGGTCGCACTGTGGGTGCCCGACAGTCTTCTTTAACACTAAGACCCTTCATATTTTCGGGCACCCCAAGATGTATATGGGACGGGATCTATGTGTAGACTGCGGGCGTTTCCACACCGGAAGGAAACACCCGAAGGCGTTTCCAAAGGGAGGGTGGGATGGGTTGACTATGCAAAGGGCGTTTCTCTTGAACAAGAAACATCCTTGGGCGTTTCTCTTTAGGAAGAAACACCCTGGGCGTAAAACATACACCCAAACCTCAGGTTGGCACCTCCAGGTGCCTGAGCCTTTCCTGCCTTTCCGTGTGTCTCCAACACATGTCAGTGATGGGGCTGAGACCATCCGCACTTGCGTGGATCTTAAAGCCACCCGAGGCGACAGAGCAAGCTTTCTTCTCCTTCGACTGTGACTCCAGCCACTCATGTCAGCTATGGGTTTTGACCGCAGTCAGTTTGCCCAAGTGGTTAAGGGGGTGGACATAAGATCCACTGCACTCTAGTGCGCATGAGTTCGAACCCCATAGCTGACATGAGTGGCTGGAGTCACAGTGCAAGGAAAAGAAAGCTTGCTCTGTCACCTCGGGTGGCTTTAAGATCCACGCAAGTGCCGATGGTCTCAGCCCCCATCGCTGACATGTGTTGGAGACACACGGAAAGGAAGGAAACGAAAGGAACGCGTGGTCTGCCTGAGCCTTTCCTGCCTTTCCGTGTGTCTCCAACACATGTCAGCGATGGGGTTGAGACCATCTGCACTTGCGTGGATCTTAAAGCCAGCCCAGGCGACGGAGCAAGCTTTCTTTTCCTTGCGCTGTGACTCCAGCCACTCATGTCAGCTCTGGGGTTCAAACCCATGCGCACTTGCGTGCAGTGTGGATCTTAAGTCCACCCCCTTAACCACTTGCGGTTGTGTCACCATCCTTCATCACAGATACATCTCTGCTCCCCAAATTGACCGCGTGCTAGGGATCATCCCCTGACACATCATTGGTGAGTTTGCTAAGGCAGTGGGACACTGTCACATCCACGAGAAGGCTGGGAAGGAATTTTGCTGGAACCCCTTCCAGATCACCCCGGGATGGTCCATCTGTATGTTACTGGCTGACGGGACTCGAGCATACCAAGCAACAGAGTCCAGTGCAAGGAAAAGAAAGCTTGCTCTGTGATCCACGCAAGCCGCTTGGCTGGAGACACACGGAAAGGAAGGAAACGAAAGGAACGCATGGTCTGCCTGAGCGTCACGCCTTTTCTTGAATCCTTTTTTTTGCGGCGCAGCACTCCAAACTTCACCGATCAGGCGTGACGCTCAGGCAGACCACGCGTTCCTTTCGTTTCCTTCCTTTCCGTGTGTCTCCAGCACATGTCAGTGATGGGGCTGAGACCATCCGCGCTTGCATGGATCTGAACCCATGCGCACTTGCGTGCAGTGGATCTTAAGTCCACCCCCTTAACCACTCGGGCAAACTGACTGCTGCCGGCGAGCAGCCACTGCTGGTCCAGACTGGGAAGTTTTGAGTGTTGGGCCGCAAAAAAAAAGGCGTGACGCTCAGGCAGACCACGCGTTCCTTTCGTTTCCTTCCTTTCCGTGTGTCTCCAACACATGTCAGTGATGGGGCTGAGACCATCCGCACTTGCGTGGATCTCAAAGCCACCCCAGGCGACAGAGCAAGCTTTCTTCTCCTTCCACTGTGACTCCAGCCACTCATGTCAGCTATGGGGTTCGAACCCATGCGCACTTGCGTGCAGTGGATCTTAAGTCCACCCCCTTAACCACTCGGGCAAACTGACTGCTGCCGGAAAGTAGCCATTGCTGGTCACACTGGGAGATCGGTGAAGTTTTGAGTGCTGGGCCGCAAAAAAAAGGTTCCAAGAAAAGGCATGACACTCAGGCAAACCACGCGTTCCTTTCGTTTCCTTCCTTTCCGTGTGTCTCCAACACATGTCAGTGATGGGGCTGAGACCATCCGCACTTGCGTGGATCTTAAAGCAACCCCAGGCGAGAGAGCAAGCTTTCTTTTTCTTCCGGTGGACTCCAGCCACTCATGTCAGCTATGGGTTTTGAACGCAGTCAGTTTGCCCAAGTGGTTAAGGGGGTGGACATAAGATCCACTGCACTCAAAGTGCGCATGAGTTCGAACCCCATAGCTGACATGAGTGGCTGGAGTCACAGTGCAAGGAAAAGAAAGCTTGCTCTGTCGCCTGGGGTGGCTCTAAGATCCACGCAAGTGCCGATGGTCTCAGCCCCATCGCTGACATGTGTTGGAGACACACGGAAAGGAAGGAAACGAAAGGAACGCGTGGTCTGCCTGAGCCTTTCCTGCCTTTCCGTGTGTCTCCAACACATGTCAGCGATGGGGTTGAGACCATCTGCACTTGCGTGGATCTTAGAGCCAGCCCAGGCGACAGAGCAAGCTTTCTTTTCCTTGCACTACTCAAAACTTCACCGATCAGGCGTGACGCTGAGGCAGACCAGGCGTTCCTTTCGTTTCCTTCCTTTCCGTGTGTCCCCAACACATGTCAGTGATGGGGCTGAGACCATCCGCACTTGCGTGGATCTTAAAGCCAGCCCAGGCGACAGAGCAAGCTTTCTTCTCCTTCCACGGTGACTCCAGCCACTCATGTCAGCTATGGGTTTCGAACCCATGCGCACTTGCGTGCAGTGGATGTTAAGTCCACCCCCTTAACCACTCGGGCAAACTGACTGCTGCCGGCAAGTAGCCATTGCTGGTCAGACTGGGAGATCGGTGAAGTTTTGAGTGTTGGGCCGCAAAAAAAGGCTTTAAGAAAGGCGTGACGCTAAGGCAGGACCATCGCGCTTCCTTCGTTTCCTTCCTTTCCCGTTGTGTCTCCAACACATGTTTCAGCTGTTCCTTATGACTCTTTTTCCCCCCCCTCGGGGCTGAGACCATCCGCACTTGCGTGGATCTTAAAGCCACCCCAGGCGACAGAGCAAGCTTTCTTTCTTTGCACCGTGACTCCAGCCGCTCATGTCAGCTATGGGGTTCGAACCCATGCACACTTGCGTGCAGTGGAGCTTAAGTCCACCCCCTTAACCACTTGGGCAAACTGACTGCTGCCGGCAAGTAGCCATTGCTGGTCAGACTGGGAGATCGGTGAAGTTTTGAGTGTTGGGCCGCAAAAAAAAGGCTTTAAGAAAAGGCGTGACGCTCAGGCAGACCACGCGTTCCTTTCGTTTCCTTCCTTTCCGTGTGTCTCCAACACATGTCAGCTGTGGGGCTGAGACCATCGGCACTTGCGTGGATCTTAAAGCCACCCCAGGCGACAGAGCAAGCTTTTTTTTCCTTGCACCGTGACTCCAGCCACTCATGTCAGCTATGAATTTCGAACCCATGCGCACTTGCGTGCAGTGGATCTTAAGTCTGAACCACTCAGGCAAACTGACTGCTGCCGGCAAGTTGCCATTGCTGGTCAGACTGGGAGAGTGTTGGGCCGCAAAAAAAAGGCTTCAAGAAAAGGCGTGACGCTCAGGCAGACCACGCGTTCCTTTCGTTTCCTTCCTTTCCGTGTGTCTCCAACACATGTCAGTGATGGGGCTGAGACCATCCGCACTTGCGTGGATCTTAAAGCCAGCCCAGGCGACAGAGCAAGCTTTCTTCTCCTTCCACTGTGACTCCAGCCACTCATGTCAGCTATGGGGTTCGAACCCATGCGCACTTGCGTGCAGTGGATCTTAAGCCCACCCCCTAAACCACTCAGGCAAACTGACTGCTGCCGGCAAGTAGCCATTGCTGGTCAGACTGGGAGATCGGTGAAGTTTTGAGTGTTGGGCCACAAAAAAAAAGGCTTCAAGAAAAGGCGTGACGCTCAGGCAGACCACGCGTTCCTTGCGTTTCCTTCCCCTCCGTGTGTCTCCAACACATGTCAGCTGTGGGGCTGAGACCATCGGCACTTGCGTGGATCTTAAAGCCACCCGAGGCGACAGAGCAAGCTTTCTTCTCCTTGTACTATGTATGACTCCAGCCACTCATGTCAGCTATGGGTTTCGAACCCATGCGCACTTGCGTGCAGTGGATGTTAAGTCCACCCCCTTAACCACTCGGGCAAACTGACTGCTGCCGGCAAGTAGCCATTGCTGGTCAGACTGGGAGATCGGTGAAGTTTTGAGTGCTGGGCGGCAAAAAAAAGGTTCCAACATGACGCTCAGGCAGACCACGCGAACACATGTCAGTGATGGGGCTGAGACCATCCGCACTTGCGTGGATCTTAAAGCCACCCCAGGCGACGGAGCAAGCTTTCTTTTCCCACTCATGTCAGCTCTGGGGTTCAAACCCATGCGCACTTGCGTGCAGTGTGGATCTTAAAAGTCCACCCCCTTAACCACTTGTGGTTGTGTCACCATCCTTCATCACAGATACATCTCTGCTCCCCAAATTGACCGCATGCTAGGGATCATCCCCTGACACATCATTG
>CAMXCT020005291.1:0-19191 GCA_947184155.2 Cladocopium goreaui | reverse complement strand
AACTTACCATAAGTGTATAATGAGTATAATGATTCCAAGATCATTTTTCCAACAACCATCATTATCAAGTGTATCATGGAAGTTATGGGAAAATCACGATATAATGCAACCATTGTTATGGGAAAACTACCTGATTTTTCACACAATATCGTAATAACAATGTAATATATACCTGTGGAAAAATTGCGATGATTGTTTTTTTTGTCCCATGATCTACCACCTTTATATTCCCATTATTGTGGGCAATATTATATTCCCAGTGTTATAAGTAGCAAAATGCAATGGACCACAATGGGAATATCCATATATGAATATATAACAACCACAATTAAGAAGATAATGGGATATAGCATATGTGATATATATATATACTATATATACATATATATATATACTTACATATGTAGAGATCCAACACCATGATTTGGGATTGTCGGAAAATGATTTTTTTAACCTTCGAGATGACAGATACCAATCCACCATGGGAAAACATGAATTCACATCATCACATTTGAGTGGATGCAGTGGCAACAGGTCCGTTCCAAACATGGCGTTTTGTAGGAATACAGGGGAGATCCAAATGATAAAAACTATGGAAAATCACAGTAAACTATGGAAACACTTAGTCAGTTGGTGATTTTGAAATTGTTTTTTGCTTTTATAGGATTACACTCTGGTAAACATACAAAAAACTATGGAAAATCACAAAATTTAATTAATAGGTAAATCAACTATAAATGGGCAATTTTCCAATAATTAGCTATGTCAATGTCAAATTACCAGAGGTTAGCTGGGATCTTGGCATTTGGTATCAGATGATCAGAACATGTAAAAATCAGTTCATCGTTTTTTTTTATACAAGCAGTTTGAATGTCAAGTTCCCTCTGGTAGTCAAACATAACCCATAGGATCCATGGTGGTGCTATATATGGTAACATTTACCATCAATATACCCCCAATGTTAGCATATAGAGCAGCACCATGGATCCGTCATGGGTAATGTGCTGCACCATAATAAAAAAAAACAGTAGTTACTCAGTAGTTCAATGACTTTCCCAGCCAAAAACCATCCGTTTAGATATCGGGATTTCCCAGCCAAAAACCTCTTTTGGGACAGGATGACCAGTGGTCCAGTGGTCCTTTGAAGTATTTTTGCTGGCCGATTTCTGGTCAAAGCCTTGTCCATTCATTGATTTACCCTCTGGTAAATTAACAGTTTGACCCTGAAAATCACCAATTGTTAGTGGAAACTAATCTTCCAACCCCGATGACTGCCAGGGTCTATGTTAATTTACTGGAAGGTAAACTATGTGCTGATTTACCACCCATCTGCCTAGGAACTGTCACCCAATGCCGGTGAAAACCGGTCCTTTGACATGTCTCAAGGTGCCAGACGGCCAGAGGGCTATGTTTATGGAAAAGAACACGTCATTGATATATGCAAAAAAATACGGATATATATATATACACACATATGTGTATATATATATACATGTATACATATATATATATTGACATTTGTGAAACAATGCCCTCGTGATAAAGCTGTGATCATTTTTAGCATTGGATAAACCCCTTCTCGCGGTTTTGCTCTTTGAGTTTGGAGGATGACTGCTATCCCATGTCACCACTGTCACTTAGCATCCGTCAATGTATTCAATTCCAAACTTCAACAGATTATACCAGTGCTAGTCCTGAACTCTTGCTGATGATTGGCCTGAAATTTCGCACAATCCAACATTGGAATGAACTTTGTTCAATCTACCGGCAAATCCAGATGGTAATCAAAGATGGCAAGCAAGAAAATCACCCTAAACTCTAAAAAATGGAGGTTTATAGCTGGGAAAATCTCGGTCAACGGAGGATTTTCCAGCCATGGCCACTTGTCTGCCGGGTCGTTGGGCTGTTGGGCCGTTCGCCGTTTTGTTCGCCGCAGATTCCAGCCTGGTGATCACGGACTTTTTCTCAGGCATCTTATCAGGCAGGGATGGCAGGGACGGCGATGAAAAAGACTGGGTAAACCTTGCGTTGTTTTTTTTCATGGTTAACTCTCACATGTTTGCTTGATTCAAGATGTGTGTGGTTGAATGTGAAAAATTACCACATTGAAAATCAGATTCAAACCAAAACCTTTTTATGTTTAACCGACTACAGTGGACAATTTGTTGCTTTATTGTGTTGCTTTACATTTTTTGCTTTGATTCAAAATACCCGACTAAAACTCACTCAAAATTGGCAGGTTTGGCTGATTTGGAAGTCCCTCATTCAAAGAAACACAAATTTGTAAGTAAGGGGTTATTACTCACAAAAGCCAACAACGAGTCACTATTTTTTAAACAACATACAATCATTATCAATCATTATAGTCTATCTTATCCGATTGTGTAGATTATGTCCCCACAATTATCTCATACAATATCCTATAGTTTCCACATTTTTTATTTTGAATCCATCCGCATTTTTAGATATTATGGATGGAAGAAATCCTGCACCTGTCAGTAACTCTTGGTAACTATGAAACTGTAAATAATGGGGCTAAAACGGGACTCTACCAACTGGTGCAGGATTTCTGCCATCAGTATGTTCCATATTATATCACATATGCTTCCCATATGTTGCCCTTGTCGCTGCGAGCTATCCATACATATTCCCATACACATTCCAATATTTTCCCACATATTTTCCCACATATTTTCCCACCTGGTTGGTGGTTTCAACACTTTTTATTTTCCATCAAAATTATATGGGATAATCCTTTTCCAATTGTCTTTCATATTTTTCAAGATGGTGTGTTTGCACCACCAACCAGTTCCCAGATATTCCCATAGATATTTCCATAGATATTCCCACATATTTCCATAGATATTCCCATATATATATATATTCCCATATAGCTATCCATAGATCTTCACATATTTTCCCACATTATGATTCCCATACGTTGCCCTTAACACCTTGCGCCCCATAACCCGCCCAGATGGGGGTCTGGTGCGGCTCCGGAATGCCCAGCTACAGCGGCTGCGCTATGCGGTGGAAATGCCGCGGGCGGAAGGACTGGACGTGGCAGGTGCGGTGCCGGGGACATGGCAATTTTCTATCAGAAATCATGGGAAAATTGTGGGAAAATGAATGAAAATGATGGGAAAATCATGGGAAAATGATGGGAAAATTGTTGGAAAAGGTTGGGAACATGGAATCTATTCCTGTTTTTGCAGGAACATTGATGATTTACAAGTGCGCGGAATGAGGTATTACACTATGTTTGGACCAACCGGAATTGCGATTTTTGATTGGCATAGCCTCAAAGGTTTCGACCCATCCCCCACTTAGGGTCACGGCTCACCTCTTCCTGGCAGATTCGGTGCTGGAAGATGTCAGCGAATTGGCCTTTTCCTGCCTGGAACTTAGACATTACAGCTGGTCAGGGAAGGGAATGTGTCTTCAAATAAAGGATTTACATTTACATGGATTTTGCAATGGTAGGTGCTGTAAAATGAGGCTTTTAACCAGTGGAAAATTGGTGCCATAGCACTAGAGAGTGAATAGTGGTTTGCACGTATAGTCCGTATAGTCAGTATGTATTGTAGATATGCATGCGCACAAGTGTTGAAGGAGGTAACGCATGTGGTATGTCCATATTATAGATGTAGAAATCTGACTTGAGTAGATTATGATTAAAGATCAAGAGTTTGGGGTTCTCATTCCAAGTCCATCCCAGGGTAGTTTCGAGCCTAGGCACCCAATGACCACTGGTGGTCATTTCCGTGAGTGACCACAGATTGAAAGTCCCCCAGGGATTCCCCATGGTTCTCCATTGTTCTCTCATTCACCACGGAATTGCAATACAGTGTAGAACCACCATGATTTTCCTAGTGCTTTTATGTTTTTATGTTGAATTTGGGTGGCACTTAAATCTCCATCGTTGTGAGTGGAATCACATCCGAATCTCTAACTGTACGTTTCGAGGATGTGAAAAAATCCATAAATCGTCATCATCTTCATGGTGAATTTTTTAGGGTGAAACCATTACCCATGACGGATCCATGGTGCTGGTATATGCTAGCATAAAGGGGGTATATTGATGGGATCCATGGCACACCATCCGCCAGGAAAATCCCAGGAATTTCCCGAAAAACTCCCCGGTTCTTCTCGGCGTCGCTGCAGGTGGCACCTGTCAACACCTGGCGCTGCGGCGCATCGTGGCCCGCAGAGTGGGCGCCCTGCTGCGGGCGGCGGAACTGAAGAAGTGGAGCCTGCAAGATGTGCAGGCGATACGATGGGGATGAAACGTTGAGGTCGAAGGTTTGGGATTTCATTGGGATACCCGGCCCGGTTATGTCAAAATAGCTACTGAACATGGCCCATAGAAGCCCATAGAAATAGTTGATTTACCTATTAGAGATGGTGATTTTCCATAGCAAACTGTAGACGTTTACCAGGCCGGGTGGGATTTAATGAGATCCAAGGGGTTCAACGGATAGGTTCGATGGTCTTTTTCGATGGGTTTTTCGATGGGATTCAATGGGATAGGGCTAAGACAACTTGTGCGATAGGACTCATGCGGATAGGACTTAATGGGATGTATAAATAGATTTGTAAACGGGCTGAAAAATTGCAGATCAAAGGATATTGAATGGGATGTATAAATCAAAACAATACATCATAATAGCATATTTGGGTTTATAATGGTTCATATTTAAGTATACCCTATGAGCAGCAGGTGATGTCCTATACTATTTATATTGTTCTGCCGATACTTTGATGATAGGATGTGGTTTGTGTTCATAAACCAACCAACACGATGATGTACTAGTGATTCAACTGAGATACGATCAATGGTGAGGATGGGATGTGGGCCAGGATGTCCGCGGAATAACTAGTTGGCCATAAAAGGCCATCATAAACATCCCCTTCAGATGGTTGTGCTCAATACTTAGTTTGGTGGGACATTCCTTGTCCCACACTTCGCAGAGCTTGTCGAACATCTATGTAAGGTAGTTCGTAGGATTTGTTTTAATGGATGTTTTTTGTTATTTTGCCAAGAAAAACGACAAAACAGGGGGAATTGAAGAAGAAAGGCAGGGATTTGGCACGCTGCCTTCAACACGGTGGTTGTCACCAGAAGTTGAGGCTATCTACTGATGGCAGAAAATGGCTATCTACTGATGGTTGGTGATATGATCACCACAATTGGTATGTATGATACTCGTTGTTGTCATTGCACTGATGCACTGATGATACTGATGGTGATTTGGGTAGCCAAATGTAGCTAACCAGATACACATACTGGCAACCCCCGGCAAAAACATGCAAAAACTGACTGGTGGTTTCAAACATTGTTTTATTTTCCATAATATATGGAATAATCCTTCCCATTGAAGAACTCCATCATTTTTCAAGATGGTTATTGCACCACCAACCAGAAAATCCACGATCTTCCCATATTTTCCCATAGATATTTCCATAGATATTAATATATATATATAGCTATCCATAGTGTTGCTGGTTTGATCAGTTCTGTCCCCAAAAGTCAAGTCACCGCTTCGTCACCGTGCCAGGCGCGCTGCTCCCAGCGGAGTCAAGTTGCTTGCGTCCCTGGGATCCCTGGGATCCGGAGCGGGACTGGAGATCCGGAGGTGATGTCATGGCTTTGGAATCCCCAGGTCCCCAGGGTCCCCAGGTAGGTCCATGTCAGCCCTTGTTTCATACCGAATCAACCAGGGTCCCAGGGTCTTGGTCACGGCGAGCCAATAGAGCCATCTGGTTTTCTATGTTTGTTTCTTTGGAAATAACATGAAATGACCACATATTTCATCATAAAATGTGTTCCACAATTGTTTTTCCCATCAAACCAGACCAAATTGAATATCAAGTGATGACCAATTTTTGATCAGTGAACACATGAATCACTTGGAAATTCAGAATGTCTATTCTGTAGGCTCGTAGGTCCGTAGGTTCATCAAAGATGTTGGTCTGTGCGCACGACTTAGGTCCAGCTTGCCTCTGCGTTTCCGGGCTGCACAAGACTCATTGCATTTGGCAATCCCCTCCATTACTGAACTGTTAGGATATGGCCTTGATGCTTGTGTAATTTTCCCGTGATTTTCCCATGTTTTTGCCTTGATTTTCCATGATTTTGCAATGATTTTCCCATGTGTTTGCCTTGATGTTCCCATGATTGTGCAATAATTTTGCAATGATTTACCCATGTGTTTGCCTTGATTTTGCCATGAATTTCCAGTGATTTTCCAATGATTTTTCCATGTTTTTTCCATGATTTTGCCATGTTCCAAGCCAAAGGCTATCTATCTCCGCCTGGGTCCGAGGCTGGTCTTTCTGGACCCAGAGCCCTGGCGCTTGGAGAACATTTCTCTGGAAGCGGAGGACGATCACCATCATTTCATGGAGATGTTTCCCATGTTTCCCATGTTTTCCCATTTTTCCCCCCATGAGTTGATCCATTGTCCAAAATTGATGTCCAAAGATGTCCAAAACATATATATATATATATATTACAATGTTTGCTACCATTTTGAAAATGGAAAAACTCCATCATTTCACATGAATGATTTTCTACCAGACATGGGGATAAGTGGGGTTAAAGCAACATGTCATGATGGGACGGTTTGTGAGACTGGCAGCGCGGTAGTGTAGTTTTTGCTCGTGCGCTTGTCTGACCGTGCCAATGTTCCCAGAAAGTGCTAGGGCAAGACATGGCCTGTGCATAAAACAGTTGGTGCCGGGGTGTCGATTCTTTCTTCGCTTTGTGGTTTCATGCTTTGGTTGGAACAAGCACCAGTCAAACTTGAGGGTCCCCGCACATGGTTTCCGGCTTTTCCAAAAGCCTGGCCAGAACGTGAGCTCCGACGTGGCCCCGGTCTTGCTGGATGTGGAAGGGCCCAAGGCGGCTTCGCTTCGCGCCCTCAGCAATAGTGGGATCAAAGGTGTGAAAAACTGTGAAGATGATGTACCCTCTGGTAATTTAACATAGCTATGGAAAATGGCCATTTATAGTGAGTTTTCCCATTAAAAATGGTGATTTTCCATTGCTATGTTAGTTTAGCAGAGGGTATGATAAGCAACCCCCAAAAAGATAGAACCATAGCATCCATGTAAATTCATATTCTTGTGTGATCACCTCGATTTAGCAGAAGCACCCCCCGACAAAAGATCGAAAATCACAAATCCATTTAAATCCTACATACAATATCTGTTATATACAATATACAATGGTGATAAATTACTGGTGTTATTACTGGTGATATATCCATGTAAATGGTGATAAATTCCTGTTCTCTCTTTGTGGCACAAATTAACGGCTCCACCGGCAGGTGAGAGGTAGCCACATCACAGTGAGCGCCACGTGTCCAGCAGGCGCCTGAAGATGGTGGGTGGTTCACCCCAGTGAGCATTGTCAAAAACCTGGTAGAAAATAGGCTATAGTCCCCATTAACCCAATCATATTGGGATCATTACACAAAACCATTAAGCTAGATTTTTGACATGGCAGTGGAATATATTCCATGATATTTTTTGGGCTCTAAATCAGGTAACCTTGAGGTTTCAAATCCATTGGATAGGGCACATGATTTTCAAATAAACCCCATTTGGAGATGAAACAAGCCCATCAACGTCTCAGAAGACAGACATGTCTTGTTTAGGTTTTTCCTGATGAAAGATCTTAATTAATAATGCAACAGGAAAACCATTATAGATCATATGGTGTTTAATCATTTTAACATTTTTTGTTTTACTAAGATGATGAAAGACCATATGATCATAATCAATAATCCAATGAGTCCAAAAAAGATCTTCAACAATCCACAATAGGGAAGTGAAAGATGATGAAAGTTTAGAAGTTATGGATCCTTCGGAAACTCGCAGATGGCATGAGCGGTCCTATCGTTGGGGGGCAACGACCGAGAGATTCCTTGAAGATGGAGTCAGCCTTCCAGGGGCTCACAGTCCCATAGTCATTGCCGAGAAAACGATCGCATGTAAATCTACTTCAAGCGCTCCTAGGATCCCATGAAAATCTCTGCTTTTTGATACTTGCCAAGTTCGATTCGGTACCAAAAAGTTCCGTCAAAAACCCGGGTGTGTGTGTTTTTGCCATGCTTTTGAGACATCAAACCACAGGGCAGTGAAGTGGGTGACACTAACTCTTATGTCCTCACAAACTACTGCGAGGACAGGCGAGGCAACGAGGTAGACAAGTCCACATTAACGATGCAAGCGACGAGGTGAACAACAAAGATTTAAGGTACCAGTGAGGGGATGTAGTGAACATTGTGGCCAGAGATTGAAGATGGACAGCCCACTCAAGCCAGGTGCACGGGATGTGTCAGCACACATGCAAATTGAAAAAGAACAACTTCCTGGCACGAGAAAAGTTGTGTTTTGATTCTTTCGGCTTTCTTCTCGCGGAGAAGGAGCAAAGACATTCGATTCCAGGCATTTGCGAGGTTATTTTCTGGCAGTTGGGAAAAAAACATCACTGCCAGAAAAGTGTTTGTTTTTTTTCTTGGCCTTTGTTTGCAGGCTCAATGGACATGGCTATCCCCAAAAAAAACACGGCCCCAAAAGTTGTGTTTTTCCATTTTTGGATGTTTCAAAATGTGCTATATGTATGCTCAAGTAGAACTAACAAGGCAAGGCCATTATTGCCCCTCGGTATGTAACAAGACGAGGTGCTAAATCCAAAGTTCACATTAAAGCCACGAGGCAGACGCGGCAAGAAATAGTAGGTTTCCCAGTTATATTCCCAGCATTAAGCCAAGTTCTCGCAAAGCCCATGCTCTGGCGGCGACCAGGTAGCTTCTCATTTACACAAGTTGCTTGGCGCTGTATGGTCCTCTCAGGTGAGAGTTGGTGCTGATACAGTCAGGGTGTTACTCTTTGCGGGACTCGGATAGCCCTGAAAAGAGCCAGTGAGCAAGGTTTCTTCAGAGAATGCGGTTACGGATGTTACGGACTGTCTACATCTGATTCATCTCATTTACTCAACACTTGTAATCCACATACCCATGAGATCCATGGTGCTGGTATATTTATGCTAACATAAAGGGGGTATATTGATGGGATCCATGGCACACCATATATAGCAGCACCATGGATCCGTCATGGGATATATTTCACATCTGTTCTTCAGCAAATGATCATAACTTAATAACTGATCCCTAGGAATCTGGCAGCAGCATCTCCAAAACCGCGGAGTTGATGGCCATGTTCGAGATGATGAGAGGTGCCCTCCTGGGGCCTCCAACCCAAGAATCGATGCGAACTTCTCCCAGCTGATGGTCATTTGTGAAAATTTCTTCGATAAGTGCTTGGACTTCATTATGGATACTAAAGGTGCTTGGACTTAGGAATCTTAGGATTTTGGTATAGTCATAAGTTCTAAAATGTTCAGATTTAGTATCCAAACTTATTCAGATTTAGGTTCTTCAATCACAGCCAACACTTGACACTTAATTCCCTGTTGCTGGTGGATCAACTTGCCTGGACCTCGGAGAAATTCACCATGCAACTGGATGTCATGGTTGAAAACATCCATCTATCTGGGTAAATTATAAGGGGAATCATCCCCAAATGGCCGAACGATTCAGGTTAGTGAAATATTGTAATTTACCCAGATCTATGTCCATTTATGATACAGCCCACGAAATAATGGTATAGATAAATAGAGATCTTACTTGGGGGTCTCTTGAAGGGATCTTGCGTGGAGATCTCTTATAGACACCTTGTACAAATAGCTTTTCAGACGCATGTTGGACAGCAGCCTCTTCAGAGATTGCACACTATCTTCTACAGAGATCTTCACAATGGAACTTTCAGAATCAAACCTGCTATCTCTTCCTCGTGCTCCTTGCAACACTGTTTGGGGTCTCTTGCCGGGATCATATTTTAAGTCCCAGCTTTGTTCGCACAGTTTTTCCTGCTGAAATGTCATTCGTGCTGGTAGGCTTCCTATTTACTCTTTTATTGACAGTTGAGTCAGCATATCCCCATTAATTTCCCATTCATTGATGATCACATCACCATTCCTGCGAGTTTTTGTCGTTTTCAAGCCGGGGATACCCGGGCCCCAATACACAGGTTGAATCCAGGTCGGGACTTGCTGGGATTATTGTAGAAACAATGAGGGAGTCATTGAATTTTTCATGACCATTGCGTTATGTTTTTTTGGATGCTTCCTCCAATCCTCATTATCATGATGGTTTCAAACATGTTTTATTTTCCATCATATATGGGATAATCCTTCCCATTGACTTTCATATTTTTCAGGATGGTTAGTCGACCACCAACCAGTCATTATCATTGATGAAATTCTGCAATCCTTTCGCTCAAATCCTGGAAAACTCCATGTTTCTCTTGGTTGAATCACCATCTCTGCTGCTAACAAAAACTATTTCTTGCTGGTGAAATCACCATGCCTGTTGGTTAAACCATCTAAAACCCTTCTATTATCGGTAGAATCCGCATGAATCCGCCATTTCCGCTGGTCAGACTCTGATTTACATAGCTCAAATCGATTCAAATCCAGCACTTCTGCTACTGAAATCCCTATTTGTGGATGGCTAAAGACTCCTTGAACCAAGGCGCGTCCCCGTTGTGCCAGGCGCCGAATCGCCCGCCGAGAACGGCCTGGCCGCCGGCCCGACGTGTTGCGCCTCCACGCGGACCCTGCCGCGGACGCAACGCTTCCTGAAACGATGCTGGGACGCAACGGCGTGCTGAGAAATGCTGGGAGATCATGGGGATAGAATGAAATATACCATTTGGTAAACTAACGTAGCTATTGAAAATTGCCATTTATAGATTTTATAGTGGATTTTCCCATTACAAATGATGATTTTCCATTGTTATGTTAGTTCACCGGAGGGTACATGAATATGTGGTTATATGTGGTTATATGTTATGGAATGGATATTCATTATGGATACTTTATGCACATATAATTTATTTTGCTTATTGATCTGGAATTGGAATAAGATTCATCATCAAGATTTTAAATGATTTTATAATGTTCTATATAATTATATATTTATATATATTTGGATACACATACCATGATAATTTAGATATGCACATGAATTGATATATATATATATATATGAGAGTATCATGCGTACTGTGTATAGGTGGTACTCACATCTTGCCCACCATGCGTAACGGGATGTTTTTTTTCTGAATAATCCCTATAGGTCTCTCCTAGGGCTTGGGATTTTGGGCGCCCGGCGCCAACATGATGACGATGCATTAATGGATTATGTACCATCGTAATTAACATGGGTAATACGTATAATGGATTGCCAAATTTACCATGTTTTTAAATTTGTTTTTTGCCAAATTTACCCTAAAGATGGATTGTTACTATTAAGCCTGATTCACCATGATGATTAACAATGATAATGATGACAATTTACCATTAACTCACCATAGTATCAACCATTAATATTAACCATCACTAACCATTTTTAGGCACAACGCACCACCAGCGCCTCAGCGGGGGCATCAACAAGTCTTCCAAGTCGACAAGGATCCAGTGTTCTGAAGTTCTGGCTGACAGGCTGCGGGCACAAGCTTCACTTGAAATCCTGGTTTTGTTATAACTAGTTATGGAAGTTATGTTAGTTACTAACTTGTTACCCATGTTTTTTTTGCATGTTCCCTTGTTTGAACATTTGAGGCTTGAAAACAGTTCGAAAAGGACAATGCCAAATCTTAAATCATCTGTGCACGTATGGGGATTTGTCCATTACCAGGTTACATTGTCAGAGGAAGGTGGAGATTTTCACGTCATTTGGCGATTATCTGGTGGTGATTTGTCCTTTTCACTCGCGGAATTCCTGGAAAATTGGAATTTTCCATGGGCATTTCACCACGAGAAATGGGCATTTCACTAGCCAGTCAAGAGATCTGAAATGCAGTTAATATACCCTCTGGTTATTTAACATAGCCATGGAAAATGGCCCATTTATAGATGATTTTCCCATTAAAACCTCCATTTATTAGGGATTTTCCATGGCTATGTTAAATAACCAGATGGTAACCTGATTTTGACAAGCTAAGATTATATCAGCAGGACCTTGAACCCGAAACAAGTGCGATCAAAAGCCACAGTCTACGAGAGGTGGATAAACAATCAATAGGCTGTGAAGCATTTAGATCTAATTTGATGATAGATCATACCAGCCACAGCTCCATGGTAAATTATCAACATGATACTGTAAGGTTCAGTTTGTTCTTGCCCCAGGAACCTTTGACTTTGACTTTGGCATCATCCCAGACATGAACATCTCCTGCGATCCAGCAACGTATCCCTGTGCCGATCTCAGCAACGGGCTGAAGACTGTGGTGCTACCACATCACAACAACCACAACAACAACAACACCAACACATGTGTTTTGTCAAATACGGGTTCGTGGTTCCTTATTGTTCACATAGATTCCACATTCGTTGTGTTTTAGTGGCGAGAAACCCCATGAAACCTGAGGCGTGTGCACCACGAACATCTGCGACCGTCAAATACTGAAGACCTACTTGGTCTCAACCCGCCAGGGGCCACACAAACCGCTCAGCTTCGGGGGCTGCGGTGGTGGCTATAAGGTGGTGCCCCATCGTTAACTAAGTTGGTTTATAAAGTTTATAAGTCCAATAACTATGGTCTATCGTAGATATATGATATATCTATACTTGCTATGGTTTATAAACCAATGTTTTGGAAGTTGATGAGAATCACTTGGAAAGATTTAACAGGTACTGAATGATGCTTAAAAAACAGAATAGACTAGGGCATGGGGCGTGGGAAACCCTATTCCAGGAGCGGCAACCTTGGCTGAAAGGATGTCCAGCCCTGACAAGACCATGATGTCTGCAACATTATAATATATACCATCTGGTTATTTAACAAAGCCATGGAAAATGGCCCATGTATAGATGGTTTACCTATTAAAAATGGTGATTGTCCATGGCTATGTTAAATAACCAGATGGTAATATATATATATATAGGCACTGTATTTACAATACACCATAGTTATATTTATATCTCGGATATATGCCCATGACACCGCAATTTTGTTTCTTGAATCGCTTGAACCCCTCATCGCGTCCTAGTTCTGGTCTCCTCTCCATGGCCCAGGTGTGAGCTGCATGTCATGTCCCATGGGACAGTACTCCTTGACGCCGTATACGCGCGCGCTGACGGGCGATGACTCAGGCATCCTCCGGTCATCCTGGGTTTGTTTAGTCGGTGATTTGGCTCATTTGGCTCATTTGGCTCATTTGGCTCATTTTCCCAATGGAAAATCCACCATTTTCCTGGGGAATCTAACATGACTGGGGAATCTATACATTGTGAGCCCCCCAAACGATAGCTAAGTTGCTGAACATAACTCCCATTTCACTATGGTTTATGATACCTAGAAAACAAACTAGTATTCATGGGGTTTATAAACCAACATTCACATCACTGGGGGGGCTGAACATTTGTTAATTTTGGGGGACGGTGAAGATGATCCCTTTATGGATGATTCACCCAATGTTCGAATGTGACCAGCAACAAGTGGGGGGTTCAACCAACAGAAACAGAAGGTCTGGACAAACAAAACACAGGGATTGGACTAACAACATAGAAAGTATGCGTGATTGCTTCATATTGCCAACGAAATTGCAGGCAAATACTTGTAGAGTCCTACGGACTTTTAACGTATGTTTCCCGTGGGCGAAACCAGGGCTATGCGGCGACAAGTGACAATGGCGATGATACTCCTTAGCTGCGGCCCAGGTTGCCACTATCAATCGCTCGTGTAACATGTTACAATTTACAATGAGATATATACTGTAAAATGAAATTGATTATTCTTGATATACGTTGTACAGCATGCATTTGGGATATAATTTACGGTAAAATGTGGTAAGCCGAATGCTATAAACATACCAGTTGGAGACTTTAGCAACCATTTACGGCCATATTTAGGAATTTTGTATATTTTTGTATTGCCTTGGGTGAATTCCACATGACTGTAGAAGGAGTTTTTATCACATCAGTTTTATATAGTTTTCCTATCATGAATTATAAGTCACCGACTTACTGAAGTGAATCAACATATCTATTTTATTCATCACACTTTCATCACTTTTCCACCTGGTTCCCCTTGATTTCCCTCGTTTTTTCCGGCGGCGAGCCGCAGGTTTGCTGGGCTCGTGCCTGGACCGGAAAGCCTGGGGCGGTATCCCCAAAAAAAGGTCATTGAACCACCATTACCCTCTGGTTATGTCAAAATAGCTATGGAAAATGGCCATAGGAATAGTGAGTTTTCCCATGAACAATGGTGATTTTCCAGTTCGTGATTGAAACGCTTACCCTCTGCTTATTTAACGTAGCGAACTGGAAAATCATCATGTTCAATTGGTAAATGATCATGTTCATCATCTATAAACGGGCCATTTTCCATAGCTATGTTAAATAACAAGAGGGTAAATCTAAAACATGGAAACCCATAATAGAAACATTAAACATCATTAAACCATCTAGAATCCATGTATTCGACTCATAAACCATTTAGAAGCTACATATGAAAAAAAACAGTTCACGGTGTGATTTAACGCCATTTATAACCTATCTAATGCCCAGTTGTAACCCATCTATAACCCAATGATGATCTACTTAGAATCCATCATATTTTGCTCTGGCCCATGTCATGCCCATCTACGCGCAGAGGTCCGGTAGCGTATTGGAAGGCGACTGCTTGAGCTGCGCGGACGTGGTCACGCAGGCGACGACTCGGGCTGTGGGAAACCCTGGCCGCCACAGACCTTCCATGACTGGGATCTACTTGTTTGGATATTAAGGATGATTTCTATGGCCTTGTGTTTACCACATCACATGTGTGTATACGTATAGTTCAACCATATCACTGGGATGTTTTTTTCTCCCAAGATAATATTTGAGGATTGGTCCAGAGCAGTTTATGTCTTTGAAAAGCGAAGACTGCCTTTTTTGTTGATGATTTACTATGATTTACCAATGTGTTTCTTGAAGATCAAAATTACTAATCATCATCATCATTATTATTATTTACTAATATTTACTATGACTTACCAATGATTTACTATGATTTATCATAATTTGGGGTTACCTTGATATACTCATCACTAACTCATCACCTTGATTGGAAGACCAGGTGGGCAAGATGCCGAACTGTGCTGGGCGATGCTTGGCGTAAGAGGTATGTGTTCCATCCATAAATCTAGGAAGCTCAATATCATCTTGCGTAGAAAGTATCATGTAAATCTATAAAATCTAGAAACCATGATAGTGAATCTTGTCAAATTATGGTATGCATATCTATTTATAGATGAGGATGTCCTAAAATGAGGGGTACCCCAGAATGGATGGTTGATAATGGAACATCCTGGGGGAGCGAGGAAGTGTTCGAGTGCCTCGAGGGCTGATGGCGCTGAGAGGTGCGGCCCCATAGCTGTTGGGCGAAAACTTTCCTGCAGATGTTCTGAATAGATCTGAATAGTGGTAAGATGTGGTAAGGTACTGGTTAACAAGTGGCTTATAACTAACTCATACGAAACACCTAGTTGAAAGGGGATGCATAACCACTCAGATACGATCCCACTGAAGCGTGCGTGAATCAGCTATGAGGAGGCTCATGATCGTTGCGGACAACGTGGTGAAGATCCTTTTGTCATGATGGTTCAAACATGTAGACCACGATGTGTTGACTGTTTATAACCATCATTTAAATATGATAAACCATTGATCATCATTTTTTGACATATTTTGATGGTTTGAAACCATCACAACATGTTTTTGAACCCAAGATTTCATAACCCACTTCCCCCAGCCAACACTGCAGGTAACACCAGGCATGGCCTGCGCTTCTACCGCTGTCCCAATGCGGGGGCCTGCCCCGGAGGCGTCTGGTGGTAGCGACCAAAACTTGGGGTGTGTTGGTTTGTATATGGAGGATACATTCTCTGGTTGGTGGTGACTGGAACATGGCTGGATGATTTTTCATTTTTCCATATGGGAATGTCGTAATCCCAACTGATGAGTTGTCCATCATTTTTCAGAGGGGTTTTTGTCAACCACCAACCAGGATATATGTATATATCCATTAACCACCATTAACCACCATTAACCACCATTAACCACCATTAACCACCATTAACCACCACATTAACCACCCTTGGGGTAAGTCAACCACCAACCAGACATACTTGGGATGTGAATCTTGGCAAATGACGTCGTTTCTGGTGTCGTTCTTTTCGGGTGTATGAATACACCCATCAACTCATAGTATCGCTATGGTATGTCGGTTGTCATGAGAAATATAATAAACGATTATAGATACCATAAATATACCATAATTAGTTTACTATAAATATATTATACACTATAGTAAACTAATATAAACTATAGTGTAGATACCTAACCGATTGATTTTGAGGTACCATTGGACACAGCCATGTTGACTCGTGCCAGGAGATATGGTGGTCGCTGACAACCTCACGCAAAACCAACGTTGCGTTGGAAGACTCAGAGGGTGGACAACTTGTCATCCCAATGCAGAAGTGGGACCCCAACAGTGGGAGTTTTACCAACCAAAATATGGGAGTTTAAGCAACCAAAATGTCGGTTTGGTATGGTTTTAAGCCATATTACAAAACAGAAGTTGTGATTTTTCACCAACCAAAATGGTGGTATTTAACAAGACATTGTGTTAATATTGGGTAATATTCTTTTGCCCAGCCAGTTTCCGGTGAAGATCTTCCCAACAATAGCAACCCGTGGATCTTATGGGAAGGTTTCGTTTTAGAACGCGGGATAATACTCAATTTGAAACGCGACTTTATTACTCATGTTGAAACGCGACACACTCTGTGCCATGGTTTCCATGGTTTCTATTTTTCTCTGCGGTTTTCCATGGTTTTTATGGTTTCCATGATATCTGTGTGGTTTCCATGGTTTCCATGGTTTCCATACTTTCTTTGCGGTTTCCATGGTTTTTGTGGTTTCCATGATCTCTTTGCGGTTTCCATGGTTTCCATGGTTTCCATGATTTCTTTGCGGTTTCCATGGTTTCCATGGTTTCCATGATTTGTCTGCGGTTTCCATGGTTTTCATGATTTCTTCTTGCGGTTTCCATGGTTTCCATGGTTTCCATGGTTTCCATGATGCCTGTGCGGTTTCCATGGTTTCCATGATTTCTTGGCGGTTTCCATGGTTTCCATGATTTGTCTGCGGTTTCCATGGTTTCCATGATCTCTTTGCGGTCTCCATGGTTTCCATGGTTTCCATGATTTGTCTGCGGTTTCCATGGTTTCCATGGTTTCCATGATTTGTCTGCGGTTTCCATGGTTTTCATGATTTCTTTGCGGTTTCCATGGTTTCCATGGTTTCCACGGTTTCCATGATTTCTTTGCGGTTTCCATGGTTTCCATGGTTTCCATGATTTGTCTGCGGTTTCCATGGTTTCCCTGTTGTCCAAGATTTCTGTACGGTTTTCATAGTTTGCACGGTTTCCATGGTTTCTGTGTTTCCTGAAGCCTCCCAATGCCAACAAGTGAACCGTCCTGGAACCCTGAACAGCAACTGAGATCCCGACCCCAACCGGAAAAGAAATGTTTCAACCCAAAAAACAAAACCAAGTTTCCCCAAAACTCCAAGCAGCCACCTCGCTGCTAGCTGACGCACCTTTGTGCCGCTTGACATCTAAAAGGCTTCGGTCCGGCCCAGATGCAGGTTCTTCAGGATTCCTAGACAACACCCGGTGAGTTGAAGTCTGGACAACACCCGGTGGGTGGAAGTCAAAGCAAAAGTGGAAGTATTTCCATTTGAGAATTGGGTAAATAGGGATGCATGGAATTCTTACACGCACTCCCCCTATGTGATCAGTTCCACTGACCACATATTCAGCTCAAGCCCTCTAAACAAGTCATAACAAGTCTATCATCTGCAGTGCAGCAAATCGCACATGGATTGAAGGCCCGAAGTGGACCATTGGATCCCGCATCACGACAATGCTCATAATCAACATGAAGTGCATATCCATGTGAGATCGCATACAGCCTATGTTGGGGAACGTCTGGCTGTGGGCCACATCTGTGACATCGTGGCGTCAGACAAACTTCCTTGGCATGTCTAAGACCATGACATTCACGGTCACAGTGGTATCTTCCACCAAATGGCGTGGTGAAAAGGGGTTTTGGTCCTCTTTGGGAACGATCGGGAGAAGCATCAAAAAAAATAAAAATGCATCAAAAAAAAATAAAGATGCATCAAAACAAATATAAATGCATCAAACAAAAAATAAATGACCATGAAGAAAGGGGGGAAGGAGGAAAGGAGGGAAGGAGGAAAGGAGGGAAGAAAGGAAGGAGGGAAGGAGGGAAGGAAGGAAGGAAGGAGGGAAGGAGGAAAGGAGGGAAGGAGGAAAGGAGTGAAGGAGGGAAGGAGGAAAGGAGAAAAGGAGGGAAGGAAGGAAGGAAGGAAGGCAGGCAGGCAGGCAGGAAGGAAGGAAGGAAGGAAGGAAGAAAGGAAATAAGGAGGGAAGGAGGAAAGGAGGAAAGGAGGGAAGGAAGGAAGAGTAGCGAGGCCCGAAGGAGGGATATTTGTTGAAGGAAAAGGCCCCAAGGACCGGGGAAGGAGGGGCACCCCAAGGAGGAAAGGAGGAAAGGAGGGAAGTTGGAAAGGAGGGAAGGAGGAAAGGAGGGAAGGAGGAAGGAGGGAAGGAGGGAAGGAGGGAAGGAGGGAAGGAGGGAAGGATGCAAGGGGGGAACGAAGGGAAGGAAGGAATGAAGGAAGGAAGGAAGGAAAGAAGGAAGGAAGGAAGGAAGGAATGAAGGAAGGAATGAAGGACCATGTGTGCAGTCAACCCTTATCATCGGTTATTTGCGTTCATTTCATCTTCATTGATCTCCATCGCGACTTGTGCCTATGTACTTCTTTCATGTTCTTTCTTGGTACGCATTGCAGGGGACCCCCCCACCCGCTTTTCTTTTTTCATCGGCTTCCCTTGCTACCTACTCTCTTGCCTTTTGCTCATAAGCATCGTTTCTTAGGGTTCATTTTCTCTTTCTTCTTCTTTCAAAATATCCATCGAGACTTGTGCCTATGTGCTTCTTTCTTGATCTTCTCGTTCTTACTTGCAAAAATCCATTGAGACT
>CAMXCT020005290.1:347500-462263 GCA_947184155.2 Cladocopium goreaui | reverse complement strand
CCTTCCATGGTGGTACCGTTCTTGAGTGCAGTGAGCAGAGGGTCAAAGGAAGGAAAGTTGGGCAAATGAAGATCACCTTGCCTCGCACTTTCGTACACTTTGTTTGAAATTCGGTTCACCAAGTCTTGTCCCAAGCCATCAAAGCACAACGTGGCGCAGAGACAATCACGACCTTCCTTTGACTCCTCAATGATGTTTGGATTGAATGCTTCTCCCCGCATTCAGGACATAGATTTAAAACAAAACCCCCGAATATTGGACCCAACCCTACATATAACCCCACCAGAAACAAATGCTCAGAAATTGTTAAGTTCAGATTACTTGGGATTTGGGACTATTGAGGTTTACCCAGTGTTTTCGAAACCTAGTAGGCAACAAAAATGCGCTAAATGGAACTGAATCTCCTGAATGCTTGCCAGGGCTGGAAAGCCATCGTACCCAAACATATCCACCAGCAGCGTTGTCTTCGATGAGCGGATGTTGAAGCTATCCAGTGTTTTCTGCACGAAACTCACGCCAGCCGCCACCTCACTCCCAGAAAAGCGGCAAGGAAAAAATCCAAGTCTAAGTGTAAATAAGTTCCAAAAACGGTGACATGTCCCATCTCGAGCTTAACATGTGGGTACCCCAAACTCAATTGAACACAGTGGTTTATGAAAAGTTGCTATTGGCCTCTGGAAACTTGCTTGGCCTCTTGGACGTCTGTAAATGCCCTACCCAGGTGCGGCATTGCATGTGCACGACCTGGAGAAGCCTTGCAGGCGGGAGCAACAAAAATACCCGGGGGAATGGGGCGTTTGCTGTCCAAGCAGGAAACCAAAAGGGATATCAACAAAAAAGGTGCCCCAAACAGCAAACAGTCAGAAACCAGGGGTGAACCGGGCATCAAAATAGTCGAGTGGCTTGATCGGGCTTGTACATGTCCGCACGGTGACACATGTCCACATCAAGCACCGTCCCAGTCTTCCACCCTTTCGTGTTGTGGAAAAAGTTTCTGGAGTCCTTCGCAGTAATAGCCAAACCAGTCACTACGCCATCTCTTTTTCCAAACACGGTTGCCTTCAGAGTTGCTTCCCAAAAAGCGGTTCCCAAATTTTTTGAGTTTGCAGAAAAACGGTATGATATTACTATTCCCAAAGATCTTTGAATGGAAAGTGAGGAAATGCTTTCTTGGAACATATCACAGATACCGACAAAACCAAGTCCCCATTTGGTTTACCCAAAGCTGCTTAGACTTCTCCATTTTCCCCAAAAAAGGTTTTCAAACCACTAAGGGGCATGGAAGCACCATGAGCTTCAGCCAAAACTTGATCCAGATAAGTGCCAAGGAACAGGATTGAACACCCAAGTCAAGCTACGCACTCGTAGGTTGCGATCCTTCACAGACAGCTCCGTCCTCGCATGAGGAACAGGTTTTGGGGGGTTAAAGAAATTACCAACCCCAAAGAAAAACCCTTGCTGCCCAAAAGCATTCATCAAAAACGTACTAATTGTTGCCAACGATTTTCTCCAAATTGTAACGGATGTCCCGCACTTGAACCTCCTCAGCATCTGCAAGTCTTTTGGGGCCACCCTCGTCATCATCTTCATCATCCATTTTCACGTCAGGCTCATCCTTCAGATTCTCGGTTTCCTCAAGCTTCGCGGATTTCCTGCGATGCGCAGGCAAGCAATGATGAAACCAGCATTTGTGTCCCTGAGTATTGGTGGGAAGGTGCAAAGAATTCAATATTGGAACATATTGGAACCATGACATGGGACTGGACTACACCACTTTAAGATTTTGAAGCCGAGTCCAAATGTTTTTTACCTACAAATATCTGATGTTTGATTTTGGGAAGTCATGGGCATCCAACAGTCCTTTCTTGGCCTGCACGGTTGGGATGCACCAGCAAGCAAATCCCGTTCGTAGGGAAGTCCGACAAGGTGTTTGCAATGTAGGAGACCATAAACCCTTTGTAAGCGGCGCTCATAATGCCAGTCGTTGGACATGACATTAGCAGAACCACACAGTGATCGTCAGCCCCACCATTGCTCACCTAGTTGTTGGCCCAAAGCAAGTAATGTTATCATCTTTGTTGGATATGGTTGATGACCCAAAAGCAAGTAATGTTATCATCTTTGTTGGGTATCTGACATGAGAAACCCGAATTTATTTCCAACACATCTAGAATCTAAATTTCCAAGCCCCCAACCTCACTTGCAGCCTCTCGCAGCCACTGTCTGCTGGCAGGCATCAGCGTGGCTTCTCCATCCAAAACCCGGCCACTGAACACCTTGACGTGGCTTTCCATGTAGGCCCCGACGCTGTCCCACGCACGTGCATGGCAGTCCTGGAGGGAAAATTGGATTGACTTTGGAAAGAAACAGAAAACACATTATATTTTTTGTGTGGGATATGTATGACCCAAAGATTTTCTTTAACTTTTGGCTGAGTAAGTATGTAGTGCAAGAAAGAAAGAACTGTAGGAACCTGCGTTATCATGATTGACAAGCTTTCTTCCAAACAGAAAATGATTGATTTTGGATTCTGGATAGTGTATTTTAATGTCATGATATGGTTGCGCATCAGGATTGACACAATTTAAAACAAATTGGACTCTGAATTATTTGGGGGTCTTTTTTTCTCATTTCCCATACCCGTATTTCAGATGCCATATTTCCTAAAATGATGACCTAAGCTTGGCAAGTAAAAACTGTGTTTGGTCAAAGCCGGTTTGCAAGTGCTAAGATCTCAAAATGGGTCCTCCGGTTGCTTGATCAGCTTGTTGCGAGTACGCGTACCCTCTTTTTCCGCCCTAAGAGTTGGCAGATGGAAACCCAAACGCAGCAAGCTTGGATTTTGGGAAATGGCCCAGCCACTACTTCAAACATAACACATTATTTACCAGTTCTTTTTTCATGGCAAGAAGTTGATTGACAATTTGGGCTTTGCGGATCAAGTTGGTTGATGACCACTATATAGAGTTAAGGGTCCCAAAGACCAATGAAAACTACCCAAAATAGAACAAGAGTCATCACTTTATCAGCGCAATACTGAGCTTGATCTGCCCGAACTTCTTCACACCATGCCGCAAATGCAGCCTCGAGAGACTTTCGCAAGGCATTCTTCGAGGAGTCCTGATGCTTCTCCACAAAGTCGTTGAGGCTCTTTCCATGTGCCTGCGGGGATGAACCATCATTTGGGCAATAATATAAGGGACTACTCTTGGTCAACGAATTAGTATCGAACCAATAACTAAACAAATAACCTGCCATCATCATGATAAACTATCTAATGCTTATAAGCTTATATATGAAATTTTAACTATTTGCCCGTCTTAGATTTCATGCTTGGTAAATTAAACAAGTTCAGAACATAACTTATTTAGGGATATCCAACCTCAAGGATGAAGCTCAAACGGTTCCAGTCAAACGGCTCCCCAGACTTCATGACTGTCATCAGATCAGCATCGAGATGCCTCGGGTGGATGCTGCAGCTAAGAAAACACACCCATATTATATATATATATATTATCCTTACTATATATATAATATATATATATATTCAATATTATATTTATATATATGTATATAATATTACATATTTATTATATATACCATCGAAAAACCAATCACTTTTTGGCAAGGGAAATTAACTTGCCAAAGCGACGGGGTTTCTAGAAACCCAATCACGAAATCCTTGGTTTTGAAGGAGGCAATCATGGGAAAGAGTTGAATCTAATCAGCGCCCCACGATCCCCCCAACCGAGAACCAGGAAATTGCGACGGGGTTTCCAGAAACCCAATCAAAGTTTCAGCTTGAAATTTTGACCCAAATTGTGATTGACTATCCTGGCCAATTTTTTTTGGCAACTTGCGACGGGGTTTCTGAAAACCCAATCACGCCTAGCCAAGAAATTTTGAAAAACCAATCGCACCTAGCCAAGAAATTCCGGAGAATCAATCACATTTTGGGATGTGTAGCCAAGAAAATTTGGCAACCAATCACGTTTTGGGATGTCTAGCCAAAAAAAGTTGGCAACCAATCACGTTTTGGGATGTCTAGCCAAAAAAAATTGGCAACCAAGTTTGGGGATCTCTAGTCTAGCCAAAACACTTACTTGTTTTCCACCAAACACCCCGACCACCACTCACAAATTGCAGGAAGGATACCCTTCCTGAAAGAGCTTGTCGTGTTGCTCCAGGACGGGGCCGGGAAATGTCCCAACCATCTTTTCCCTGACCCACATCCATAGGCAGCAGCAGTCAAACAGCAGCAGTTGCGCTTCGTCTGTCAGCTGATGTTGTTTCTGATCAGGGTGAAACAATGATCAAATCAAGAAGTGCCGATGGATTGAAACTGAACAAATTCAGACATAACCCTGTCCTTTGCTTTCGTGGTGGCTTCCCTGGATGCTTTTCGGGTGAAGTCCTGCATGGATGTTGACATGTTGACATGTTGAAATCTTTCCAACTAAACCATTTATTACTTTACTTCGAGCTATCCCACCATGACATTTATACGTTTTGTTACTGGCAAAGCTTCTGGCATTCTATCTGACATATCTTCTGGTATTTTATCTGGCATATCTTCTGGCATTCTATCTGGCATATCTTCTGGAATTCTACCTGGCATATCTTCTGCAATAGGTTCTGGCATATCTTCTGGCACTCTATCTGGCATATCTTCTGGCATATCTTCTGACATTCTATCTGGCATTCTATCTGGCAAATCTTCTCGCATTCTATCTGGCAAACATTCTGGCACTTTATCTGGCATACCTTCTGGCATTCTATCTGACATTCTATCTGGCATACCTTCTGGCATTCTATCTGGCATATCTTCTGGCATTCTATCTGGCATATCTTCTGGCATTTTATCTGGCATATCTTCTGGCATTCTATCTGGCATATCTTGTGGCATTCTACCTGGCATATCTTCTGGCATATGTTCTGGCATATCTTCTGGCACTCTATCTGGCATTCTATCTGACATTCTATCTGGGATACCTTCTGGCATTCTATCTGGCATATCTTCTGGCATTCTATCTGGCATTCTATCTGGCAAATCTTCTCGCATTCTATCTGGCAAACATTCTGGCACTTTATCTGGCATACCTTCTGGCATTCTATCTGGCATATCTTCTGGCATTCTATCTGGCATATCTTCTGGCATTTTATCGGGTGTATCTTCTGGCATTCTTTCTGACATTCTATCTGGCGTTCTATCTGGCATATCTTCTGGCATTCTATCTGGCCGTGGAGGTCCAGCGGTGCCCACTGAGCTCGGAAGGTCCCAGGTTGAGGTCCAGCGGTGCCCACTGAGCTCTGAAGGTCCCAGGTTGAAGTCCAGCGGTGCCCACTGGGCTCGGAAGCCGGCAGTTGAGGTCCAGCGGTGCCCAATGCGCTCAGAACCTGGCGGTTGTCCAGCGGTGCGCACTGCGCTCAGAACCTGGCGGTTGAGGTCCAGCCGTGCCCACTCAGATCGGAAGCCAGCAGTTGAGGTCCAGCAGTGCCCACTGCGCGCGGAAGTTGGCGAAGAGATTGGCGACGAGTTGGGAAGGCGGAAGTGGACGTGGAAGTGATGCAGACATGGTCGAGGAGAAACTGGAGGAGGAGGAAGAGGAGGAGGCGGAGGAGGAGGAGGAGAAGGAGGAAGAGGAGAACAGCTCTGATCAAATCTAACAACCCTCACCTGGCAGGTGGGGAACAAATAAAAGCAAACAAACCCTTAAGGGATCCCAAGGCGGATTCTCTTACAATTTGAAATGAGTGTTGTGACTCTGAGGATAAGATGTCCTGAATGACCCTGCCAAAGTAGAGCATGGTACTCTCACCTGTGACAGTCAGCACCTCTCGGAAGAGCTCTTTTCCACGATAGCGCTCATGTTCCTGGCGGCTGACACTGCCAGGAACAAAGAAGTCGTGCTGCAACACTTCGTGAGGCACTCCTGTTCAGGGACGATAGGCTTTTGAATAAAGACACACATTGGGTTTCATTGCGTACATAGAAAAATATATCGTGTTGCTGCTTAATTTTGCCTACACATAGGAGATGGGGAAAAATGTGGAAGGAGAACACTGCACAACTTATGAGGTCCTGAATTTTCTGCTTTGTAGTGATCATAGTGCCGATGAAGCAACTTGATGAGATCGGGAGGGCATCTCATCCTGGGCGTTTCAATATTCAAGTCAAATGACTTTGTGACAAAACCAAAGGCCCATTAGAAAATAAACCTTAAAATGATACAGCTAAATTTGTAACAGGGTCAAATTCAGGACCAAGGCTTTCTTGCATGCGTCCAGCCTGTGTTTTTTCTGGGTCACCATCTTATTGTATTCAGCTACGATCTTGTTCAGTAGATCACGAAGGGGCGCCTGTTTCTGGCGCCGCTGCAAATCCACGGCCTGTGACAATTCAGCAACCAACTCCACAGGGCTTGGGGCCTGTTTCTCTGCCGAGACAAAGCCAGTTTCTGGGTGGACAGAGACAGAGGGAAAATTCCAAAGTGAGCACAAGACCCAAGACACGGAAAAACTTCTGACAACAGAAAAGTAAATTCTTGTAAAACAAACCATCAAGCTTCTCAAGGAATGCAGGAAGAAGTGAGCAGGGTTGCTATAATGTTCATAGGAGCAGCGAATCTGCGCAAAGCTGGCATGGCCAAGTGCTTGTCCTGCAGCTGTTCTGCCCCGAAATCCAGTTCCTTCACCATTGCAACCACGGTCATCATCAAGATAACCTTGGTGTGGCCGTCAGTGCAGCCCACGCTGAACGGACCAATGCCCCGAGTGCTGTCGCGGTGGGGAAACTTGCACTCGATGTTGCCAATGGAGCTCTTGTAGCCATGCTGCAAGAATTCAGGAAAGTGAATCTGCATCTGCGTGTTCGAAGGAAAATCTGCAGGGTCTCAGTGTCATTGAAAAGGTTAAAGCTTCAAAACTGCTCAAACTAACCCCAATCCCATTTGCAAAACAAATTTTCGGAATTTCTCCAAATCCCGCACATCCGTTCTTTCCCTTCTCACTGTAGTCGAACGCTCTTAGGGGCAGCCAAAACTCCTCCATGCTCTCATTGGGCGTCAGGGTCAGGAAGGACCGGACCTGTCGAACTTGGCATGCGGGTTGCGTTCGACCAGTTCTTCAATGGCCTGGGCACATGCCATGGCCCTAACCAAGAGGAAATACAAAAAATTGGGTGGCGTTCCCATTCATCAATCCCTGTATCCTCCGCTGACATTTTGAGGCCCAAACTTGCAACATCTTGTCCCTATCGTGAAAAACATCTGCCAAATGCTGTCCAACATTCTTGTTGGCCACAACCTTGGCTAAACATGGTGAACACGCAATAGCACGCATTTGAATCTAAGATGATGCAAACTGCGTCAAGTTGGTGGCACTTAAAGTGAAATTGAGAAACACTGTCAAAGTAGGCCCGAAGTTGCTCGATGGGGCCAGAGGCTTGGCCTTCTGGCTCAGACTCCATCTTCACAGCCAACTGGTTGAGCCGAAGATTCTAATGACAAACAAACCAAATGGAAAGTGGCATTTGCATCTGCCAGTCTTGGCCACATCAAAACTTGTTGAGATTATTCTGAAGATCATTTTCCCCAAATCGAAGCCTCACACACGAGCTCGGTGAAAAGTGACCTGGAGCTCATATGGCTTCGGAGTCCTTGGCCTTTGGCCTAACCCCATTTGCCCCAAATCGCGCCGTTGATCCGTGTTGGCACGGCGCAAGAAAGTAAGTGGCGGGACTGTCCCACTGCAGCGCGTATCTGATATCATGGTTTCATAGAATGCCAAGGTTCTTGAAAGACTTGGAAAATCCCTACCAATGGCAACTTTCAACATCCGAAGTTCTTGCCGCCTTTCATCATCAAGGTGGCAGGATTGAAGGGGGCAGGAACGGTCATTGGCACGTCTCAGCATTTCTTTGCTCTGCTGAAGAAAAGACCCGGGCAGAACTAGCAAAGGAGCCTGGCACAAACCATCACTGGCCATTTTCTCCTTGATCATGCAGAACATGTCATCCATAGCATCGTCTGCTCTCAAAGCCCGTGGAACTCGATCACTCATCTCCAGGCTATTCCCTTGGTCGGGGAGACCTGCGAGCGGAAATAAATCTAAATTAGCCAGTCTGGCTTGGGTGGTGAAACAGCCAAAGGGTGAAAGGTCCAGGCAATCAAAAACAGGATCTTAAACCTTGCCTGCTCTTGGCATGAAGGAAAATGATTGCGGCAATGGCGCTTGATCCTCATTGCCAGCCCATTTCCTGGCTCTGAATGCGTTCTTGAAAGTCACGCCAGCAGGGAGGATGGCAACCCAATCCCGTACCTTGGAAGATAGAATGGGTGAGCACGCGCTGTCTGCAAGTTCAAGGAAGGTAAACATAGTGAGATGGTGAAAAAAAATGTTCCAATTCCAAACTTCAAAACGAATCCTTGTTACAGTGTCCACCAACTCAATGGAAAAGTGAAGCCCTTTCTTTGTCCAAAGGTGACCGATCTTGGATTCAATACGTTTTACCACATCCATGGGTGTCTGCATACACTGGGATTGGCAAGTGCGCAAGGCTACAGCGATAAGGGAAAAGACAGCATCTATGTCTTCGTGGGTGTGGCCGACCTGCAGGTGGTGGCATGAAGCCACCCCCCACAGGCCGGCCTGAGACATGCATGCAAGCATCTTGCATCCATATTGGTTGCGGATCTCCTTGACGGTGTTGTCGCTTTGCAACCATAACCTCAGATATCATCTGCATAGCAGGAACTCAGCAAGTCAGCATGACATACTTTTGAACCAAGAAACTCGTCTGGCCATCGGGCATTCTGAGCTCTGGTTCTGGTATGCACACCTTCCAGTGCTCTCATCACCTGGGAAGCCAGCTAAGTGTATGAACCTGCTGTGAAAGTAGATCAACAAAAACATGCCAAAACCTCGCCCACTGATCCCCAATTTCATTTTTTGGCAAGAGACACATTCCCAGTTCCAATCGCTTCCAGCACTCATCCCTTCACGGGCAGTTAAGAAGAGAAACAGCCCATGACCGTGACAAAGGACAGCAGTGAGCACCAAGTTGGCTCCTTGGATATTCATTAAAATCAAAAAAATCAAGGGAAATCTGACACTCAGAACTCCCACCCCAGTAAAAAGAATGAGTGTCGCTGGACCGTCTCGTACAGTGTACGCTTCGGCGTTCTACCTAGAGGCCACATAGGCAGGGCCAATTTGCTGCGATCGAAACTATCGATGATCAGCGTCAACATGTCCCCTTCATTGGCGCTCCTCTCTCGCGCCGTCCAGTAGACCATGCGGTCCCGGTATTGGTCACTGTAGTGGGTCAAGAGGCGACTGCAAAGATTCGCATGCTCCTGGAAATCCTCAGGGCAAGAGGCGTCAAGTTTTGGTATGCTGTGATGCTCTCCAAGAAGCCTTGGATTTCTGAACTGCTGGGAGGATGGATGCACTTGAATGTGTATCGGCCATGGTGACCATGATCTAATCGAAAAAATGAGCAACTAAGATCCGATCTTTTGAGGCATGAATCTGTGCTTTTAACTTCTGGCATACGACGCACATTGCGTGCTCACTCCGTCTGCGGAATCGGAGGCAGTTGGACCAACGCTTCCAAGCTCCATAGAATGTCGACTTACAGGCAGCGGTGGATGACCCAGCAGGGGCAATGGATGTCCAACCAACATACATCAAATACAAACATGATACATTCCCGGGAGGGAGTTCCCGAACGGGAAGACGCGAAGGGTCGGAATCTGTGACCTCTAAGGTCGGTCCACTCAATTTTCTGCTGATCAGCTTCTTCAACAGGTCTTGTCTCAACTCTTCATCCTGTCGATCAAACGCGGCGTCGGAAGAAGCTGAAAACCTTAGACTCGTGTCGAGAAAACAAACGCCAGCTGGTGGCTTTGAAGCTACTTCCATACCATAAGATTCATAAGATGCACAGATGAAAAACACCCACAATAGAATTCAGAAAGGCAACCGTGTCGGCATTGACTCTGCAGCTGTGTAGTAGAGGTGCCCCAGGAAGGCGTTCGCTGATGCAGTTTGGGCAGCAGCACGCGTGGTTTCACCTTGGTCTTTGTTGATTTGTTGTCACATTGTGAAACAATATTGGAATCAGCAAGTAACAGCAGCTAGGCTAAACTATTTTGTTTTTTTTTTGTTTTTTTTTCACCCTTTCTGCTGCCAGAAATCCTTGACTGATTGTCCGGTCGTCGATCCCATGAAAAGCTCTTTTGCATCGATCCAGCCGTTGCTTGCCAACCCCTAGATACCGGGTCCATGCCAAACGGCACAGTGGGAATCCTAGGGAGCAAAAGCCAAAGTAGGATCACATGGTATCCATGGAAACAAGGAATCAGTACGACAGCATTTGGGGTCCTTCAATGCTCCACGTCCTTTTGGTAGAACCCTTCTGAGCCTGAAGGCTCCACAGTAGGGCATCCTGACTTTGCTTTGGAAGGCTCCAAAAGCCCTTGCAGGCGTTTTCCAGAACTTTGGCAGGGAGCCAGCATCGGCACTCGCAAGGTGGGTTGTTCAGAACATCGGTAATTCTCTTTCGATCCATTCCATGAGAAGAGAAAACTGGAGCATCGCTATTCTCATTCAAGGTGTGCAAAGAATTGAGAGTAGCAAGCCTCAAGTCGACTAGATTGCCATGTGGACACTCAGACTCAGAGCTGGGATCATCTGAATCGGACGAGCCAGTGGACTCTGATCCTTCCGTCCTAGGTTTTTGAACTGTAACACTCTGTGGTAAAACTGATTGTTGATTCCGCAATCCGGTGAGATATACTCAGCTAAGTTTCTCAGGTTCATCCGAAGTCTCATCGTATCGCCATATGCCCTTCGAAGGCTGCAACAACTGGTCCGCATCATCATCATACCGGTGAAGGACGGGCATGTGCCCACAGCGAACCGGGGAAGAGTCCGGTCTTGAATTGAACAAATGCCAAATGAATGGATTCAAAATTCGGATGGATTCACCTTCAAAACTCTTTTGAAATTCATTTTTCGTGAAACTGAATGGAACTGGATTGATTATGACAGTAAAAAATTGAAATAATACTCATATCCATAGAGATTGGCCAAGTTCTGGTGCTGACACTTGAAAAACTCAAGCTAAGAAAACGCATGCGTTTTCATCCTTTCCCTTGTTTCCAGTGTGGTCTTTCGAGCTGTACACCTATTGGCGCATGTAATTTTTGACAAGGTGTGGATTCACACTTTTCAGTGCCACTGCTATGGCTACCATCACGCAACGCATCGCCATCCCATTCCCTGCCAGTTGAAATAGCTCCTTAGATTGAGAATTTCTAATCCAATCAGGTTATGTGCCCTTTGCTAATGATAGAAACCAACCTGTTTGCTAGCAAGAATCCCGGTCACTGAAGCTCTCTGTGTGGATAGCATCCACCGGCATCCCGTGGAGGATCAAGGCTTCGACACCTGAGTGGCGACTGGCGGCTGGCTGTGCTGAAGTGGGGCTGGAGCTACTGAAGTTCAGCTGGGTTACCTGTCAAATATCGACTCTGGCATCCGATGAAATATTTTCCGTTGGGCCTTAAGAGCAACATGGAATGAACAGTTTCCTATTTCCAAGTTGAATATGAACCGATCTATAAATCAAACTAAGAGCAAGGCGTTAAGCAAGGAAGTGCTGCCTCCCCCATCACTGGACCCATTCGGTGGATTGCTTGACTGGTGTTGACGGCAGCAATATTGCCATGCTTTTTGAACAGCAAGTCCATTGCCTGACACGTTGCATGATAAGTAAATCACACTATATAAATTTGTCATGCAGAGGATGTGTCACATAGCAACATATATCATCTCAGTAAATATCAGGCCTGTAACTCTCTTGGCGTGGTGATTTGATCGAGACCAGCTGGGTGTTTCGAGCGAAACGTATCTTTTGCCGACTTCACCTGGAAAATGGGCTGCACACACAGCTTAGGGAAAATCCTGTAGTCTCATGCCATCGACATTCATTACTGCTCGTTATTTGAGTATGGCCTTGACTTTGTTTTGCTTCGCCCAAACCTTGTGGGCAGATTTCCATTTGTTGCCAAAGCCGGGATCTCGCCTTAATGAGGTCGAAATCAACTTGTTGCCAATTTAATTGTAGTGGGTTGAGTAAGACACCATTCAAAAGCCAAGGGGCTTGACAAAGAACATTCTTTTCCTCTTGCGGGACCGCTTTTCCATGACCTCTTGGACCAACGGATGACCCTTTTCCAGCAGGAGATCGCTCCTCAAGTTCAAGGATAATTATGAATCCCAAATTTCATGTCATGATTCTGATTTTTCATAGGCCATCGGTTGAGATAATTTTAGACAAAGGAACCAATCCACATCAGAGCTGTGTTTGAGCCCATTGCAGATTTCAGCGCAGAAACCAACGAAATCGGATTTTGCACCACTGACCATCAAGTCACACTTCACCAACACGATGTACAGCCGATTGCGACTCACTGGGTGGCCGTAATCTTTCCTTGGCACAGGCGTTGAGTGTGTTTATTCTGAATTGTAGATTACTCAGATGGGCTTATTCAGATTCTCTATTCGAACGAGGCCAAACTACCAAGACACGCATTGAGATCCAAATAGGCGCATTGATACCTGAATTCAAGAAACAAAGGGACATGAAGACGTCAAGTTCACATGCGTCAAGCGTCTCCAACAAACATGTAACAATAATTATTATTCTGAATCATGGTACCCAGGCAGCTTCTCCGCCAAAAGCTTCTCAAACTCACATTTCACCTTTTTGAATCCTTGGACGTTCTCCAGAATGCCAACCTCAAAGTTTCAAAAGGGTGTCTTTCCAACTTGGAAACAAGGATGCCGGATAAGTTTTTTTGATAAACGTGGTTTTTACATATTAGTCAAGGAGCTGGGGCTGCGCAAGCCGCCAAGTTATCCAACACCCGGTACATTGGTTTAGCAGCTGCCTCTTGTAAGAGAAGTGATTGCCAATGCAGTGAGCTGAATGGAGTGCAAGGGAAGCCAGCTCCATATAATAGGACCTCCCAAGCATGGGCTTTGGTTTCACACAAACACTTTGGACGGATATTCCTAGACCCTCAATTCACCCATCCCAAAAAGATTGGTCTGAAAAGTAATTGAATATAATTGGGATATATTTGGATTCATTATGATACATATTATACTTATGGGTCAATTGTGGGTCCACCCTTGGTGAATAGATGACGGCCTGTGTCATGGAACGCAATCTGTCAAATTCACCCTAAGTGCTCGCCTTGCGCCGAAGTCGGCCATAGTTGGTATTGAAGATATCATCATGGGATCTCAGTGTTTGAAACTGACGAGAAAAGATCTAAATGTGCTGCACGCCTCCCTAAGAAAAACGCAGGCAAGGTGCCCATGTGAAGGCTTTGGGTGGTTGATCTCCAAATACCTCCTGGCTGTCGAATCCCGCTCGCTGTTTGACCTCGGCAACTGCAGTGCCAACGACGCGGCACATCAAAGTTATGTGCCACATCGAGAAAAAGCAGTGCACAAGTCCGCTGCAATCTAGTTTGGGTCTGAGAGGCATGTAAGTGAGCAAGGGTTGCTTGGCAGTGGGGAGCAGCAACTTCAAGGCAGTCAACGGGGTGTCCATCCCAGAACCTGAATTCACGGTGACATGGTTGTTACAACACCAATTTTGGTGGACCAAGGTTCCAATGTTGCCAAGCAGCAGTCAGAAGCATAAGGAAAGGGTTGGCTCCAGTTTCTGAACCACCAATCCAAACCTGAGTTGTGAAAACGCTGGGCATGAAAACTGTTTGGATAATAAGAGCCAATGTTTGTGTAAGTTTTGTGGTAAGAGTTTTGATGAGTGACCCGCATCTTGACGTATTTTCTCTCCACAGTAGATGCTCCACTGATAGGGATATCAACTTCTCCTGTCAAGGCATGGAGGCACATCTAGACAACAGCCAAAAAGTTACAAGAACATTCAAGATCCAATCTAGATGCAAGTTGTTGCCCTCCTCGGCCACCTCTTCATCGGAAGAGCAGAAGCACCACGCCACCATCGATGGCGCGGCAAGGAAAACAAATGCTCAATGCTGAGCCCTACTGGCCACGGGTGGACGCCCGAATCAAGACCCCAGATGCTGATTGCAAAGTCCCCAGTTGCAGTTGGAAGTCCATATATATATATAACATGATATAACCAATGCCATGGGGTATGCAAACAAATTACTATCAAGGATCGGATTTAAGATTACATTACATAATCAAGAGTATGCGTTGATATGTTTTGCCATCTTACATATCTTGTAGGTCTTCAACAATTTATGATGGCTTTGGCCAATTCCCCAAGAATTTGTTGCAGGAAACTCACTGGAACGTGGTTCGCAGTTGCACAAGGCAAACTGAATAGATAGTCTTCGTTCGGCCAAGAAAATGCAAGTGAACTCGAGATTTTCAATGATTCAAAGACCTGAATATAGGTCTTCATAAATAGTTACTTCATATTCAGCTAGAAATATTTCAATGATTCCCTAAATAGCCTTACTTCATTCCCTTTAGGGGTGATTTCCCTATAAATTCACCATCATTCCCGTGGGTCAGGGTGAGGTCATTGCGGGCCTCGCACCGTTGGAATGTGTGAGGACGCCAAAAGCCTGACGACCAAACAAAATGATAGAAGAAAACAGGCCTTCACACGGAATGGACGGGGACTATTAAATATGTTTATAATTGTCTCGTATATTAATTTTAATATTATTATTAATAATATTATTATTAATAATATTATATTAATTATATGTATATTATATATATATATATATTATAAAATGAATTAAATATGTGGTGTCTATAGAATAAACCTTTATTTAAAACTGCTCGTCAGCCTGGTCCCAGTCTTGCCAGGTAGCAAGACTATATGGAGCTTATCGAAATCAGGTGAGGGGTACCTGGGTGCCGATACAAGTCGTGTTTAAGCAGTTTGAATTGATTGGCCTTACAAGGGAGGAGCCTAGTTATCTAGTTATAAACTGGTTTATAAACCCCTTTCAACCATAGAATGCTGTAGTTACATGTAGATACTATATATATATAAATATACATATATCTACCATAAACCCAACAGATTTTGGGAAGTTCTAAACCAACTTAGCGTGAACCTGAACTGGGGCCCACCTTGTAGAAATCAAAAGTTCAGAAAGGTCATATCATATCATATCATAAATTATATTACATCATGTATTAAAAAACATAAATGATGTCTCACGAGAAATTGTACCTCCATCATGTCTGTACGTTCTATCCCATGGCTGTTCATGTTCCGCAAAGTCACTATTGAAAACACAAATACGGGATGGTTCTTCACAATTGGGTTGTTCCCAGCTCAAAAGTTTGCCTTCTAGTGGTTTTATGTATAAAATTACTAGTGTCCCCCAAAAAGCAAAAATCTAAGGGAATGGCCGGGAACCGCCATGACAAAACGGACCCCATCAAATCCATCTATTATTGTCCGGTCTGAAATTCCAAAATCAGAATCACAAGTATGGCGCGGATGCCTATCCATTTTTTTGGGGGTCAAGGCTTTTGACCTATGACCTATATCAACATGTTGCTTTTTTAATGAGGTATACGTAATGATGTATAATGTTTTTTTCAACTTGTGTTCCCAATATTGGATCGAGTTGCATTGCAAGAATGTCACCACGAAAACGACTCGAAAACTCGCTGGATCCAATCAGCAGAGGTGATCACTATGAAAATCTGCGATGTTTCCTGGATTCCTCGTCGACTGACCCTAAAAATCTGAAGATCTACAATTATAAGAATATGATCATCATCCATGCACGTATCCCAGTAGATCCCTGGAAATATGGAGTTCACAAGTTCACATCATCCATTTTTGATCCACATATCCATATGCTCAAAAAGGTGCTGGAATATGAATCCCAACATCAATTACCCCATTTTTATGAGCCAGTTTTAAGTAGGTAAATATACTAGCACCATGGTTCGCATCTGGGATATATATATATATATAATCCATGGCCATTGTCGATAATCCCATCCTCTGGTTACTTAACATAGCTATGGACAAGGGCTCATTTATGGGGTAAATGTTGGATATGTTGGTACCATGGTTCGCATCTGGGCAACTGGTTTTTCAATTTCCCGCACCTGTGTGATCCAGTTGCCCATTTTTGGGGCGGACCGCGGTGTCGATCTTGTGGACCGCGGGGCATCGTCTAGGAAGGACGCCAAGGCATAGACCATCCATGCGTACGGCTCCTAAAAAGCAGCCCTAAAGTGGTCTTGATACATTCGCATGTGAGTGAATGAACATGGGCATCCAATATGGAATGGAATTAAATGGAATAGTATGGAACAAAATGGATGTGAATAATAATATATAATAATAATAATTAATAATAATAATAATAATATGAATAATAATAATTAATAATAATAATATGAATAATAATAATTAATAATAATAATATGAAAAACCAGAAAAGTCATCCATATCGTTCCATATTCATAGCTGAATTTCCCCCCAAAATCCATCTCCATTCACCTTCGAGAAATTTCCCGGCGACCGAAACTCCCTCCGCTCCGAAACAAAAGCACAGTCGGCCACGATGAATCCCAGCGTTCCCCCCGTCCAGCTGTGGCCCTTGCAGAGGCGACGCCTGGTTTGACCCAAGGGATCCCGATCATGGCCCCATGGCTGGTGGGGAAGTGAGGCTAGGCTGGCCACTGACATTGGATGAAGCAATTTTGTGTTAAAGTATCTGAATCTGTTTTTTATGACTTACCCTCTGATAATTTGCTACATAGTTATTGAAAATTGTGATTTATAGTGGATATTCCCATTAAAAAATTGTGATTTTCCATAGTTATGCTAGTTTACCAGATGGTAACCTGGTTGGTGGTATACCTACCCCTCCGAAAAATCATGGAGTGAAAGTCAGTTGGGATGACATATTATTCCCAATATGATGGGAAAGTCATTCAAAAATCCATGGTTCCAGTCACCCCCAACCAGAACATATATCTAGATTACCCTCTGGTAAACTAACATAACTATGGAACATCATCATTTTCAATGGGCAAATCCACTATAAATGGTCATTTTCTATAACAAAATCAAATGGATTCAATGGAGGTTTCCTAAGTCATAGGGCCCCAAATCATCCGACTCATTGGATAACCATGACGACTCGTATTGAAACCGACTTGTGACTTAAGGGAACCCCCATTAAGAAACCCCATTTCCGAAAATCTACTGCTACACAGTTTCCATGAAAATCCGTGTTTCACCTGAAAATTGAAATGATTTTGATTGAAATTGAGTGGACATGACAGATTAAACGACAAACCATTCTGCACACTTATTTGAAGTATTTGGAGCCACCATACGACAAACAGAATTGGCTAGATCTAAGCAGTGGCAGTCATCATGCTTTGAAAAATCCCGCACATTGGCTCCCATCCTGCAGTCAACAGTTGGATTTTAAACAATATTATACAGATATATACATATCATATACAATTCATATACTTAATTATATATATACTTATGATATATATTGATATATGGCTGAATTATACTTCACTAACCTGAAGCTTGCTGAAATCAGGTCACAGCTCCATAGAAAATTCCCGCCTCAGGCGTCGCCGCAAGAAGGCTCGCACGGCTTCGAGTAAGAGCTCGCTGCCCATGGGAATCGCCAGCGTGGAGCGGCTCGGTTGCGGTACGGAGATGATCCCCTCAGCAATGTGTTGATGATGCATGAGAAGATTAAAGTAAATGTTGGTACATAAACGGTTCGTCAATGGTATGGGTCGGCAAATGGTTCATGGTTGGAGAACTCTTAGTAAATGTTGCTACATGATCTACCTGGCAGCTTTTTTGAAATCATGACCACACTGCTCTCCAAAAAATGTCGTCACGATCCATCCTAGCATTCGATTTATAGCTCTTGGCTGGGAGATGTGTTGGAAATTGGGAATGATGCCTAAAATCAAGAAGTGCATGGTCAGCAAAATCGGACGAAATTGGGGTAGATTCGGGTAAACATACCGTTGTCCAAAAACATGAGGTGGAAACTTTCATGGCTGGTGGGGTAGTGATTGGATGAACCACTGACATTAGATGAACCAATGGTGTTGAAGTATCTAAATGAATCTGGTTTTTTATGACTCACCCTCTGGTAATTTAACAGTTTGCTACTGAACATGGCCATAGAAATAGTTGATTTACCCATTAAAATCATTCAAAATATGGTGACTTTCCATAGCTATGTTAGTTTGCCAGAGGGTAATGGACATAATGCCTATCTTAGGATGTCTTTGTAAAAATCCTCAAATGCCGACTTCATCTCAACATATCTCAACTACATGTCCGGCATGTCCCTGGAAAACTCTGAGCCGGATCCGGCATGACAGTCCAGGCGACAGTCGAGGGGTTAAAGTCTTCATTTGAATATCACATGCACCCAAGGGTTGGATGGTTTGACATCTTCAAAGCACAAAAGATATAGGGAAGAGCTTGCGCAAAAGTGGATGGTGGTGAAATGGTGAAGATGCGCTTCGCCGACGCGAACACATGATAAGATCTGACAAACAAAAACATCTGCAAGTGTTTACGGTGTTTAGGGGTCATCGATTTCGACATCTCCACATTACGTACCCTCTGGTAATTTAACATAACTATGGAAAATCACCATTTTTAATGGGAAAATCCACTATAAATGGCTATTTTCAATAGCTATGTTAAATTACCAGAGGGTACATTGCGTACATTTGGACACCACAAGAATAAACACTTGGAGACCCATCTTAAGGTCATCGCAACCGTCGCGCTAATTGTAAGTAAGCTATGTCCACAGGGGGGTGAACTTGGTCATGGTCCGTCTTTATCCAGGTCATCCTCCGAAATGTAGGGGTCAGGAAGCAACCAGGAATTCCACCATAGAGTGTGTGTGCGCTTTGTATAGCCCATGTCTCTAGATTCTCCAGCTTTACGTATGTGAATTTGTCCAGAGATGGAAGATGTGAACCAATTACCACGTTGCGGGAATTCTTACACTAAAGTATGGAATAAATGCCCCAAAAAATGATAATTCCGTCCAGGAAAGGTGGATTGAACATGAATTTATGGTCAATTTATGTCAATTTCAGGGGGAAACAATAATGTCCTTTTGGTAAAAAAATCGGTTTGGGCCAGGAGCTGGTATACCATCTATATCCATCTGTCATCATCTATCATCATTTTTGTCAAAGTGCTTTGCTCAAAAACCCCTCTTTTTTATTCTTGTTTCATCAACCAATGGGAATTTAAGGGACATCTCTGGGACATGGATCATCCTCTAACCGGAATCATCGTCTACGTGGTCAGGGCATGTCAGGGCTCCATGCTGCCATGCTGTGGGCCCAGACAGAAAGGGCCATGGATGTGCAGGTCCAACTCGACTTAAGGAACGTCTGGTGAAGTCCTAAAAAAAAATCCCACGATTTTCGGCCAGTCGGCCAGGTACTCGAATTAGATACTCTGCGAAAACAAGTAGATCTTTAAGATGTTTAGTTCATACGATATCTGTACTGGTTGGTGGTTGACCTACCCCTCTGAAAAATATGAACGTCAGTTGGGATTATTATTTCCAATAATCGGAAAAAAAACACCAACCTGGGTACTTTTGTACCGAACAGATTACCCTCTGGTAATTTAACATAGCTATTGAAAATAGCCATTTATAGTGGATTTTCCCATTAAAAATGGTGATTTTCCATAGTTATGTTAAATTACCAGAGGGTAAAAAAAACAACGAAAATATCCAAGGTTGACCCAAAGGTACTGCGGCCAATGTCTTTTCGTGGTGAGCTCGTCTTTGTAGCCCTTGGACGGTTGGACAGGTCCGTCACAATATTCGTTGTTTTAGAGTATACAAGTTGGTTTAGTAATGTTTAGTTGACTATAATTAAAACATATTATAACCCCATATAATCCCCATGAACAATAGTTTGCCTACGTATCCTAGGTCTCAGCATGCTGAAAAACCAATTTAGCGATTCTTTCAAGCGCCCTTCCTGTAACATGGATGTCTGTAACAGAATTGATGCAGTCCTTGGATGTCCTTGGCATCTTGGAGTTCCTGATGTGTTTTCTGATGTTTCCTTGATGGATGCAAGGCTTGAGCCTGGCTCTGATAGCCAAGTATTTTTGAGATCAACATCCAGCAGCTGGAGGACCCGTGGTGATTCCGTGAAGCGGAGCGGCTGACTGTAGCAAGATGTTGTGCAAGGTGGTGCCCCCCGTAGCTAGAAGTTGCTTTAAAAGTCAACCGTCCACCTAACTAGTTCGATACATCTACAGCCCTAGTCTATCTAGTTAACCGTGAGCATACTATTCATTGCACCAACTGAGCAAACCTGGTTGGTGGTTTCAATTCCTCTGAAACATATTTTTTCGGTTTCGGATGACATCCCATATATGAAATGGAAAATGTTCAACATGTTTGAAACCAGCAACCAGTGATTATTAACCATTCTTAACCATTATTAACCATCATTACCCCATACTAAACCAATGGGTAATCACCTTGTGTCACCGTCCAGAGACCACCAGTCCAACTGGATGAACTCTCAAGGCGCCAGCATGGAACCATGCTTTACCTTTTGGTGCCGCGGTACAGTTTTCCACCTTCGACCATATGGCAGTGGACGTCAAAACCAATAGTACCCCTTCTGTTCACATCAAGTTATAGCTGGGATTTATGGGGTAAATGGATGTGAATAACCCCCTAAAAATGGTATTTTCATAGGTATTGATCCATACCCATATCTGATTGGTGGTATACCATGGTTGAGCCCTACCCCAACCTGAAAAATGATGGAGTTAGCTCGTCAGTTGGGATGATGACATTCCCAACTGAATGGAAAAATAAAACATGTTCCAAACCACCAATCAGATACAGCCTCATTTCCATTGCTGGTTTCAATTTTATAATGATGGACAAACCATGTTAACCCCGACAAAATCCACATAAATCAGCCGTGATGACATGGTTCTCCATGCAAAAACACTGACACGCCCTTCCTCCACATCGTGATTGACTTTTTGCCTCAAGCGGCGCGCTTGAGTCGGTCGACACCCTCCGATGTCCTACGCCCCTGCGGGCCATTCTGCACCTTTTCTCTCCGCGTCGCGGAATCGCGGGGAGTCGTGAACCAAAATAAGCCACCTCGCTGATCTCCCGAACAATCTAGTACTTTGTGGGAACCCAAGCTGGCTATGGAAGATACCATATATAGATATATTTGTATATAGTATCTATGTACAAGCAAACCCCATTTCTATATGGATGATTTTCCTTCTGAAGAACGACTTTTCTAGATGTTAGTTGCTATAGGGATGCCCAGTTATTTCCTATACCAACCTACTCAACCAAGCTTTGCCAAGCACCAGGAGTAGCCACCCAATCTTTCGGTCTGGGGGCTGGAAGATTATTCTCCTGTTCCAATTGGCTAATTTAGGTTCCATGTCAACTCTGGGGGGGTAAAGCCAATGACACAAACCTACGAGTAATGATAGGTTCGTTTTAACCAACCATTTCTGGTAACACTGGAGATTGTTTCTTGCCGGGTGTACTACATTTTGAATCCTGGACCATCTATATTGGCAACCCGGAAGTCTTGGCTTCTAAAACATCGACAGTTTCGAGCATTACTTTTTGTTTTTTTGTGTAATAGCCAGCTATCAAACCTAAGTTGACATTCATAAACCCAGTTCCTCAGTTCCCCGCATCTCTGACTCCTCTGCATGTCACAGTCTGTACATGTTGGTGCATATCCAATCTGATGGTGGTTTCAATCCCTCTGAAAAATATGAGTTCGTCAGTTGGGATGATGAAATTCCGCATATATGGAAAAAGATAAACATGTTCTAAAACCACCAGCCAGCAATTATCCAATATCGCTCAACGCTTAATATATTGGTGGTTTCAAAAGTCATGGCGGTACCCCAAAAACGCTGGATGTTTGGAAAATCATAACGATTTTTGGGGCTACCCAAAAATGACTCCCATGACTGGGGGGTTCCATAAATGGGGGTACCCTAAATCATCCATTTTACCCTCTGATAAACTAGCATAACTATGGAAAATCACCATTGTTAATGGGTAAATCAACTATAAATGGGCCATTTTCACTAGTTATGTTAGTTTACCAGAGGGTAATAAGATTTTCCCTTATAAATCCATTTTGGGGTACAGTACCCCCCATGACTATGGAAACCCCCCATATATTGCATATTAGCAATCGCGAGATGACCAAAGACCACAAGCTGCCAAGGTTCACGCCTACAATCCCAACGGCAGGGGTTGCGCATGGGACACGGGCAACGTTGACAGCAAAGAAATCAAACATGACTGGAATATCCATGGAAACCCACGATTCATCGGTAACTCCATAAATGAGGGATTTTAAGGCGCTGAAAATAGCGGCCTATTCCCTATAGTGTTGCTTCGGCATATTCCCTATAGTACTGTTGAAACCTTTTGTTCCTTGTTGAAACCCAATCAACCATGTATCAATGTAGTCAACGAGGCTTTGGCTTAATAAAAAATGAGCCACACCATATGTGACATCAAAAGTTTGAAAAGTTATAGGTACCCTCTGGTAAACTGTTGCATAACTATTGAAAATCACCATGTTATAGCTGGGTAGATCAACTATTTCGACTGGGCCATTTTCCAGTTCGCAAACTGTAACAGTCATTACCAGAGGCTATATCCCATTAAATCCCATTAAACCACCATTTTCCTATGGTTTTCCTATGGTTTTCCAGCTCTCCACATGGTTTTCCATCTCCGGGGATCGTGAACCCCCAGGGAGTCCCATGCAGAAAGGATCCCGAATCTTCGCTCTTCGCTCAGCAAATTACCTCACAGTGCGAGCGAAAAAAAAACGGAGGGGTACGGCCTATCCCAAAGTTGATGGAAATTGGGAAACATCATATAGGAACAAAAATAATCCCAAAATGTTGAATATAGGGAATCGGGAACATGTTGAATAGGGAAATATCTATCCCAACATGTTGAATAGGGAAAATCATCTGAGCAACGAAGTAGCCAATCAAAAACAGTGGGGAAATTGGATGGAAATTGGCCGATGAACCACTTGAAATCGTTGAATAACTCCACGGCTCAAAGTCCAGGTACCATGGTTCAGCTTCTGGGTAGCACACCTTTTGTCGAAAACAACATGGTTTGGTCCTTGAACTGGGTGAACATACCACTTTCTGCCGTTTCTCCATCATTTTCTTGGCACTGGCTAAATCACTGCAAATCCCATGTGTTTTTTCGGTACGATGCATTTGGTCGGGCCCTTCACCACCCGACAGTTGATGCTGCCGCGAACCCTGGCACCTCATTTGCCAATCTTCTAGACCTCAGCGCCGCTTAAACCAACAAGAATGAGGGATGTGAACTAACCAGAAAATGCGGGGATATAATGGGATGTGGTTAGTGAACAATATGATTGAACTAAGTGATGTGTCTTAAAATATCTTAAAATGGTGATTTTTAGCTCCATATCTGGCAGTCACAATGATGAAGAATGATGATTGACCAATGGATTCTACGGTATACCATGGTATACCAAATTTTTGGACAAAACCCTGTAGAAATCTATGTTTTCATGGCCAAGCTTGTTTCGATCATGGAATTCCTAACCGTAAAGAGGATATATTACACATATATTACACATATTCGTATGCAGAATGTCGAAGGGCCAATACATCTATGAAGCACACGTACCTCCCATCCTTTGTGAACGATTTCAGCCACCGCCGAAACGCATTCCTTGCTCATTATGCACGTCAAGGAAGGGGAACAGTATGGAACAGGCCACTCAATATCCCATAGCTTTAGACAATGAGAAACTATGACAAACACCCTTTTAACAAGCTTGGCTTAGGCATTGTCGGCCCGTTATTGTTGGGAAGGGATTCCGAATGGACCTGGACATGGTATTCAGCTCAATTTGAAAACAGGTGGTCGGTGCCGGTCTATCATAGTAAAATCGTGTCAAGTGCTTCGGGGGTATGATTTATCCTCCAGAAATAAAACGCGTGAATTAATAAGCAATTAACATTACATAACCAAACAGAACCAAATGAATATGGTGGTATAACATGGTATAACCTATACCCGATTTCTAACTTTCCAACTTTCCAAATCACTGGTTATACGGCCGTGTCCATTGCCTATTAAGACCCTTTTCAAATGTTGATTGGTTGCACCTCCCCCTTTGTGGCAAATATCAACCAGCACTTGTTGCTACTGGGTTTGTCTGAAAATATGGTAACCCACATTGCCAATGTGTATATATATATACATAATTATAATTATAATTATATATATATATAGACAGATATGTTATAGAATTATAATTATAATTATAATTATATATATACATTGGATTGAACTATATTGTTGATCAAACGAAATGCAATTCTCTCCCCATTAAAATGCTTGATTCATAACTCCATTTCTGGACAAACCCGTTGACGACGAATATCCCCATATATTCCCATGATCGCTGATTAAATTTATCATCATTATTGATTACAATGCATATCAAACAATCATCATATTATAGCAACTCCAAAAATACATCGAAAAGTAGGATCGCATGATATTTCAGTATTAAATCTCATCGAACTCTCCTGGTTTCACACTTTTCGGCATCCTTTTTTTTGGAGGTATTTCATGGCAATCTTCATGGCATTTCCATAGTTCACCCATGGCTGACATCGATTCCCCAAAATCAATGGATTGGTTTAAGGGAAAATCGAAACAGGAAACCATCGATTTTCCCATTAAATATGGGGTTTTCCGGTTAAAAATTTTCCCTTAAACTCCAATCCATTGACAAAATCCACATCCACCAGGAGAAGTGACCCTTTTCCTTCGCTTTTCGCTTCTCTTTCTTCATGGCCTGGTGGGGAGGAGTTTTTAGTGGCCTGGCCCACCTGTGGCATCCAAAAAGCCATGTCTTTCAGGCGCAAAATCCCAAAAGAACGAAGTCCTCAACGGCCAAAATAACACACCTGCATATGGAACAAACATGAAGAGACCATGTTATGAGTGATGAATAGTTGGAAACCTATAGGTATTTGATATGATTTGATGCTCCAAAATCTTGAGACTTCCCGGATGTCACCCCTTTTTGAAGGCGACCAGCCGGAAGCCTTGGTCCATGGCCCATGGCCCACCTGCTCGCGATTCTCCTGTGTGCCGTCACGGAAGTACTGGTCCGGCATCTGCGGGGGCGGTGAAAACATTGGGAGCTTTTACGAAAAAAGCAGGACGTGGTGTGACATGGAAAACTTGTTGCATTTGAGACACTGGTTGGTGGTAAACTAACCATCTTGAAAAATGATGGACTTCGTCAATGGGTTTCGGATGATCCCATATATGAAATGGAAAATAAACAATGTTTGAAACCACTCACCAGGATATCACCAACATACAACATGAAAAATCCTGACATATGAAATAACAAAGCAATATATATATATAACATAATACGACTGGAATATCTTTATAAAACAAATGATGCACTTGGGGCTCAAAATTGGTTTTCGTGGGGAGAAAATGATGGTGCTGCAAGTGCGACATGATCGAGGTATTAGACGATTACAGATCATTTGCTCTACAAAACAAATGCAACAACTTGCAGCAGATTTCAAAAACAAGGAGGGGCATCCCTATGTTCAGACACACCCAATATTAGAGCCATTAAACAAATCCCTATCACATGGGTATGGGTCAAAATTGGGTACCAATAATTGGATGGTTAATACTAAACTAGACTAACATCTGTGGTCCCCTAGGTCTTCCATTTTGACCCACATCCACATCTCATTATACTATCAACGGCTGATAGGTTTCCCTATGGGTTATCAGAATCCTCAATAACCCAGGTAGTGGAATTCTCCATTACCAATCATTCATTCAAGGTATTTGAAGCACTGTGAATGGTTGCGAAATCCTGCACCGGCTGGTAGATGGAAAAGAAATCCCATTGGAAAAAAAATCCTGGTTGGTGGTTGACCTACCCCTCTGAAAAATATGAAAGTCAGATGGAATGATTATTCCCAACTGAATGGAAAGTCATAAAAGTCATGTTCCAAACCACCAATCAGAATCCCATTATTCACAGTGTTTCATGGTTATACCGTGAAATACCAGCTAGTTACCAACTGGTGCAGGATTTCGCAACCGTGACCCATGGTATTCATGGCCAATCCATGTGGGTCAGGTGCAAAGTCCCGGTAATTTATTGAAAATAGAGCATGAAATTGGTGAATACCACATTATCCACTTGTTTTGTGTTATAATATATATATATACACACATATACATACATATATATATATATATATATATATGTATATACATATATATATACATACATATATACATATATATATATATAATATAAGTGTTATATACAAACTTCTCCAAGATCGCTCCGTCTTCCGCTTTTCAAACAGCGCGGCTGTTTCGCCATCATCTGCCACGGCGGCCGAAATCCCCAGCTCTGCCAACTTCTGCCTGGGCGATCAGAGAAGGTTTCCTAAGCAAAAGAAGTACCAGAAAATGGATGGTTTGGATGATTTATACTCTAAAATCCTATTAAAATGGATGATTTACCCGAAAATTGATGGTTTATAATCTAAAATCCTATGAAAATCCAGAACATTGATGATTTATGCCAAATTTATGCTCTAAAATCCATCTATAAATGGATGATTTAAGGGGCTAGCCCCATGGATTGGAAACCTCCAGTCATGGATGTTGGCTTCGGCAGTTCAAGAGGTAGCATCGATTATCTGGCGGTATTTTTAAGCCGTCTTTGATGACAACATATCACATACCCTCTGGTTATGTCAAAATAGCTATTGAAAATGACCGTAGAAATAGTGGATTTTCCCATTATAAATGGTGATTTTCCATAGTTATGTAACAGTTTACCAGAGGGTACGTTTCATGAGTGGAGAGTCTGGCCCCTGTATACTACTGCTTTGAGAGAGCCATTTATACTGGTTTGGTCAAGATTCTAAAAGTCAGCGAGATTTTTTATCATTTCAATGAATGATAGAACACTTGCATATTTTGCAACACCAACCCTGTTACAGCGGCATGCCGCCCTGACACCGAAGAAATATCCCTCTAAATCACCAAAGTCTATGTAGATAGTGACATCATCTTGAGCTTTTATTTTTGCAGCCCCATTTTATTGGGTACATGATACATGTTAACCAAATGTTCAGAAATGCTCAGAACATCTATCCACACCGAAGGACTGGATCATACGTTTTATGTCAACCCAGGAGTAATAAAGTCCCCACATAAAACCTATAGTGGAGAGTACCAAGCAACAAAAACATTAATTTAATTACCACTTTTTTGGTGGTTATCCCGCAATCAATGAACATAGTTTATTAAGCCAAGGTTGACTTTGCAACATCGTCAACAGCATCAGAAAGGAAATCACTTCCGGACTATCCCGTTCTTACTTGGTTGGTGGTTTCAATCAATTCCTTAAAACAAAATGCCGAAAGGAACCATCTTCGAAAGTAGCTATGGCCTAGGTTTGGACACGTATATATATATATATATATACATATGTATATACATATATAAATATATAAATAATATATATATATATATGTGTATAAATATATAATATATATAAATAGATGACACCAACCAAAACATGAGTCGGCTGATACCTTAAGGGACAAGCCAATCCTACACATGTCAACCCTAACAACGGTGACTACAAAGACATGGCTCTGGATCAGAACTCTGGAGCGCTGCAACTGGTGCATTCCCCGCAGTGATTAACCCTCTGGCAAACATATAAAAAACGATTGAAAAATCACCGTTTTTCATGGATAAATCAACATCATCAACTATTTCGACTGGGCCATGTTCAATAGCTATGTTTGTTTACCAGAGGCTACTGCTTTTTGGCAATTTGTTAAAATATGTTGAAATAATTAGACCCCCACGCTGCATGCTTCAATATTGCATTGCCCAAATTCAACATGGAACACAAACATTGATAAATTCCATAGACAAATCATGGTCCAAATTATTTCCCAAATTGGGCTTATAATATCTTATAATCCCATTGATGAGAAAAATCCTCTTCCATAATCTCGTAAAAATCATATTACTGGATGGTGGTATACCTACCCTTTGAAAAATATGAGTTCGTCAGTTGGGATGATGACATTCCCAACTGAATGGAAAGTCATAAAGTTCATGTTCCAAAGCACCAACCAGATAGTATATATATATATGATTAATATGATGATCTAGAGTCCATTAACATGTCCGTATATCAGATACCATCTGGTTATTTTACATAGGCATGGAACATCACCATTTTTAATAGGTAAACCATCTATAAATGGGCCATTTTCCATGGCTATGTTGAATAACCAGAGGGTACATTCATATACCACATCTATCATATGAATCCCATTGACTGAATTTGTGGACCGCCAAGAGGCACCCCTCTTGCTTCTTCGCGCACCAAGGAGCTCCATGCGACCTGCATGTGCTGCCCAGTCCTGGTCGGGATGGTTGGTTCACCCAATTCAGGGTTCTGCCCAGTTCATGAACTGGTTGGCTTATATAGCTACTATAGTTTGTATAGTTACTATGGTGATATATAGTTACTATAAACTAGTTACTACAGACTGGTTGGTGGTGCAATGTGCCCATCTTGAAAAATGATGGACTTCGTCAATGGGAAGGATGACACTTTTGTCACTTTGCGGTTGCTGTGCCATTTGGCACTTGGTCGCATGCAGAGACATCCAGCCTGTACAAGGACCTAGACAGCTACCCCGTGGTAATCGGGCTGTACAACAGCTTGGTCCTCGAAAACTTGCTGCTGGAAACACGACAGCTCGATAGGGAGGTCTTTGTGCAAAAGCTTGAGGTCGAAGGTATCGACGGCATAGCGGCACACTGCTCTACCTAGAGCTTGATTAAGACCTACGGGGTAGATCTTCCCGACAGCAGTGCGAAATTCGCCCTGGTCATTTCGTCCTTGAAGCTGCTCATGAGTGCCTCGACCATGGTGGCAACGTCCTCCAAGTCCTGTGCGGAGCAGCTCATGGCGAAAGCTGTCAAGTCGCAAGAGCAAAATTGTTGTTGGTTTTTTTGCTGGTGAGCCAACCACGCATTGGTCAAAGCTGATAATGCTGAAGCAATTCAGCGTTCGGCACAGGCTGGCTTGGCGTGTAGCCCATATGCTGGCTGGGTCGAATCGGGTGGCCCAAAGCGGCCATTGGGGATGTTCGGCAAAGCCACAGCCTCCATATTTGGCAAGTTCCAGCAAAATTTCAAAAATGAAGAAAACAAGTCTGGAGCCAATGCGCAATTGCATCCATTCTTTGGCGGTCAATGCAGGGAGACCGTCCGGATGGCTGCCCGTGCGTAATGGTCTGGGTCCATTGGGCAGGAACCTTGCAGCGGTATACGTCTCGCAAGGCGGGCCGCCACCCGCTCCAATGATCTGACCCGCACGGATGCGGTCAATCCACCATGCAGTGGCTGTGTCTGTGGCTAAATTGCCGTCCTTCTTTTGCATACACATGTCGACTGAGATCACCATCACATGTGTGCCACCTTCAAGTGGAGTGTCTTCGATGACTTGGTGCAAATCCTGGTCTCGGCGATATCCACTGAAGTAGTGCACGAAGACAAGCCATTTAATGTGCAGACGTGCAGTCTCACGCGCAAGGCCTTGCTGGGCATAGGCACCCCCGCCTGGGTTTGGGCCAGGAGGCGAGTGCATGACAAATGCTGGAAAGTCGTCGGCAAACAAGTGGACCTGCGGGTTGTCAGGTGGATCTGCCTTGGCACACCGTCCCTGAAATTCCTGGAAGGCCTTGCCGGGGGTCAGTTTCCTCGCATTCCATTTGGTCTTGAATGCTACAGCATCGGGGGAGTCTGGAGGGGGGAGCAAGGGACCATATATCTTCAATGGCGGCAGGAATGCTTTTGTTTTCCACCAACCCTGCAGTCGCATGTCACAAGCATATTGCTTACCGTCTGCATCGAGGCTTTCCACCTCTGCTTCTGTTGCCGGCGGGAAACATGCTTGTAGGGTGCGGAGGCATTCAGGGCAGTCGTAGAGGTGCATGAGCAGGCGTGCTCGGGCATGGTAGTACTTGCCACATGCGTCGCAAGTAGCGTGGGTGGCATAGTAGCGTTCTATCCTTTTGTAACCGTGCACTCTGGCTGCATGGGAAGCCAGTCCCCGTTTGGAGGGAAAGCAACGGCTGCAGAGGTCACATTGCCATTTGTCCTGCACCGGCTGGGATGTGACAGGCAAGATCCCTCCACTGGCTTCAAAGGCTTTGCAAAAACGGAGCTGGAATACTTGCCTTTCAGCCGTGGCAACGCAATACTGAAGGCATGAATGCATAGCTCGCCTGATGCGTCCTTTCCATGACGTGTCCAATGCGATGATGGGCAACCAGACATGCAATTCATCGGAGTGCGGGGCAAATTCAACATCATAATGGGATCGGAACCAGCGAAAGGCTTCTTGACATCCTGCAACCCAAGAATGCTCTGAGGGGGCGTCAGCCATGAGCAAATCCCACAGGATTTGTGGGCAGGCCGTGGTGATCCTTTTCAGATAGCGCAGCCTGGCAGCCTGCAAGGCGTGCTTGGGGGGCAGTAGTCCTGCGAGAGCTGACACAGCATCCATGTCAAGGTGCAGAGGATTAGCTCCTCTGAGCTTGCTCCGAATCATAAGACAGCATGGTTTACGCAGGGCATTGTGCCATTTGTCCCATTCCTTTTGTGCCACCCCCGTCCAAACATGAGCATTGTACATAAACTGGCTAAGAGCTGTGGACTGAAAGACCTTGGTCTTAGCTTGCAAGGAAACATATGGCTTATTGTAAAAAGCACGCGCTAATACCCCCCATGTCGATCTGGCCAGCGAGCTGCGTTGTTGGATCTCTTTGCCATGGTTGTTTCCGGACTGCAGCCATGTCCCAAGGTGTCTGTATGCGTGTGTGAGTCGCACAGAAAATGAGCCATCAGAGGTGTGCCATTGCATCTGAGAGTGGTCGTCAGCAAACTGCGCCTTCTTTTCTTTGGAGCCCTTGCCAACCACATTAAACAACACCTCTGTCTTGCCTTGTTCAAAGTTGATGGTCAGGCCACGGCGTTTGGAAGCAGCCGTCATGGCTTCAATCAGTGCCTTTATGCCTTCCTCAACTTGTGAAATGGATTTGCCATGGATGCCAAATGCACAGTCATCTACAAAGGAAATGTCAAAGCAGCCGGATGAAGGTATCGGGTGGGTGGCCGTGTAGTCAGTGCAAAGACCATGTCCACCGTACCAAGGCATGCTGGCGCGTTGCTGAAATTCACTCTTGGCGTCTCGAAGCAAACATGACATGACCATATTAAAAAGAATGTCTCCAATGGGGTCACCGGGTCTTGTCCCTCGTCTGGTGCGACAGGGCTGCGGGATCCCTTCGACGAAAAAATGTGTGTTGAGCATGGCATCTTTTAGAATGGCAAGCATGTGTGGTGTGACACCCTGCAGAGCAAAATCTTGGTCAACACTGGAGGCAATGTCTTTGGCAATTTCTTCTTGAATACCCAGGGTAGTGAGGAGCTGGTGGAGCTCCTGCACATTGCCGTCACCAGGAAACAGGGCCTCCCGGATCACACTGTAAAAAGCAGCACGAACATCAAAGAAAACCACTGCGGCAGGGGATCGCTTCTTGGTGGTCCAGTGCCAAAAGGTTTGAAGCACATGGTGTGCCATATCTGTGCCTTGGCCCTTGCGGCCACCCATTTGCAACGAGTGGATCGATTGGTGCCATGCTTGCTCCAGAGGCTTGCGTAGGGTCATGTGATATAGTTTGGCAGTAAAGTCTGATACAAAAATAGATCTGTACCCCAGTGGGTCCGAGGGGTGCAGCTTCCCTTTGTGTAGAGGAAACAATCGCCCCCCCTTCCATGAGAGCGGCTCATGTGAGTGAGCTGCACATTTCGTCACAAGGGTGAGGAATTGTCGAACAAAGACTTCACCGCCGGCTTTGAGGAGGGCTGGGGGCAGGCCGTTGGGGCCTGGAGCCCTACCTCTCTTGAGTTTGCGCAGGCCTTGATGGATGTCCCAGGCTGATGGAAACGAGCCTGGTTCTTGCAGGTCAATTACATGGGTGCTGAGCTGCTGGTCAAGACTTTGCAGTTCTGGCATCGATATGGCCTGGCCAGCCTCGATTTCTGCAAATTGCTCCATCCATACCCGCTGACGGTCCAAGAACGTACTGGTAAGCGTACCATCCTGTTTGCGCAACATTGGCAAGGGTCGGAGGGTCCCAGTACTCTTTCGGTTTCTGCCTCCCAGGCGTAACAGGGTTTTGAACACTGTGCGCAGGTCTCCAAGGCTGCCTGACTCCTGTAACTGCACCAATAATTGGTCAAAGTGAACACCAATGTCCTCACGTACTTCTTTGCGCACTTGCTGCTCAATGGGCTGCATCAGTGCTTTGAAGTCTTGGTCATGGGTTAACTTCCATTGTCGGGCACAGTCAAGGAAGTGCCGTTTCATGGCAATGGCATCGATGGTTGATGCCCTCAGTCTTGGTCGCACTCGTGATTTGCTGGTCTGTCCAAAAAACTGGCATCCTAATTGGTAGAGCTGCTTTTCATACCATGCTGCATGAGCTTCGACGGAAGTGTTCCAAACAGGTATGGGCAACGTGGCTAATGCCTGCCTGAATGCCTGAACCCGGTCTGGGCACAAAAAAGCTTGATCATCCCATCTAAAAGGTTTTGCATCACAAACTTTGCTTTTGATGAGACCGCGAATCGTGAGGCAAAGCGGGAGGTGGTCCTCGTGGCAAAAAGTTGTGTCAAAATCACGGATTACATGGGAGTCAATGACAATATCATGGATCCTCTGCGGGACAAGGATATAGTCACGGCGATATCTGGCTCCATTGGAGTGTGTCCATGTGTAATTGGGTCCAACATGAAAATGATGAAAAGTGGACGGGACAAACAACATGAGCTCAGTGAGAAACTGTCCAAAGAGCCGCCCTTGTGGGTTGAGCGGTTCTGCGCCTGCCTCACCAGTGTAAGGTGAAAATTCCTGGTTAAGGGGCGCATTGGCATCTGCAAAGACCCAACAAAGCTCCGTGTTAATGTGCGCACGAAAGAGCCGGCTGGTCTCTTTCCACCAGGCGTCCAATAGATCAATGGGGCGCGTGCCGTCGCCTTTGTTCTTGCTGAGGCAGGGAGCGTGCAACACGACAAACACCAGCGCTAGCTCGTTGTTCTCCAAACGTACTACGAGCCGTCTGGGATCGGCCCATTGAGTGGTAATCTGAAAATCACTTGCAGTGAGCTTGGTACCGTTGTGGAGCGTCACTAGTGGGAGTGACTGATGGATCCATAGCTCACATCCAAGGCAGACTGGGCTGGGTCCCTGGAATCCTGCTGAAAAAATGTGAAAGTGCTCACTTCGATACCTGCCTTGTTTGGTGCGTGCCTCTTGTATTCCTACGATGGCAGTGCCACGGGCATGAAATTGGTGATCAAGTCGAAGTGTGCGGGCACCTGCTTTTCGACCGATCTCATTCTGGTGCTCGAAGTGGTCCAAGGCAAGCACATTGGCTGTTGCACAGGAGAAGGCCAATGTCATCCATGCACTCTCACTTTCAGTAGCCGCACTCGGCAAAACAGTCTGCTTGCAAGAAGGCGGGAATTGCATGACTTCACTTTCAAGAATCGGTGGAAAACACTGTTGGAATCTGTCGGAGGTGTCTTGCAACCAGCACCATTGGAGATCATGCGGGGCATCAGCCAAAGCGTGAAGTCCAGGGGAATTCCACTCTGGTAGCGCGCTGGCAGGTTGCTCGGCGGCCCACTTGGCAACTGAGTCAGCAAGTTCATTCCAAGGGTGGCCTTGGTGTGCTGGCACTTGAGACACCTGCGTACCCTTACCTAGCCATCGTGAAAGAACCCGACAAATCTGAGCAAGCTTTGGGGATGCGTGGGTGATGTTCTCAAAGGTCGCAATCATCTGGCTGAGCATAAGGTCAGGTCTGATTACAGTAGCATGATTTGGTAACATTCGGAGGCATGTATCCTGCGCAACAATAAAAGCGGTGAGTTCTGCCGCAATGTTGTCGATGGCGTCTGCACCCAACCATTGTGGGTGTTGTGGCATGAGTTGAACCTGACCGGCAAAACACCCACAGAAGCAAGAGCGTGATGCATCTCGGCAAGTTAATATGACGCTCCAACCTGCAGCAGTGCAACTCTGGGAGCCGTCAACGTAGATTTCCCACGTCCATGAAATCGGATCGCTATCCAGGGGAAGCTCCAATAGAGCTTGGTAGCTGGCAGGGTGAATGCGTAGACCTTCAGGCAGTGCTCCAGGAGTCACGGGGGGGAAGGATGCACAAAATCCAGCCCAGTCAGAGTGTTGAAACCAGGCAATAGCCGAGGTTTGTTGATCTAGCAATTCATGGTGTCTTGGCCTTGGGGGTGCGATTACTGCATCAAGACACAACGTTACCCTAGAGTTGGTGCTTGCACTGGGCGTGTGGACGTCAACTCCACCTGTGGCAAAGGCAGCCTTGAGCTGGAGGGCCAAGTGGCTGTCCAGCGTCAGCTGATCCGAACCTGAACTGCAGGGGGTAACCAAGCTACAAGGGGCTGGTGCCGACGGGTCATAAACAGAAGATCCCTGTGCTCTGGGCCTGTATCCATAAACCTCTGGTAGGCATGATTCCCACGGGTTATGATCATCAGGATCGGGCACGATGTGACGGTGGATGGCCAATGTCAAAGCCTGTCCAGCAAAAATGTGCGTGATGTCATGGGGTCGAATCTCAATGTCCCCTACCCATGCAGAGCAGGTATTGTGCGCCTGCTGGCAATCCTGATCTCTGTAGGCAAGGCCAACGAGAGTAGTGAAGGGGAGCATATGTGGCGCCATGGAGGCATGTCGCTGCGGTGGCACTCCAGGAAACGCAGAGTCAACAACACTGAGAAGCACCGAGTCAAATTGGTCAATAGGCTGTTGCACAAGCAGGATGTGCAAGGCTACATCAACTTCCATTTGGATGGGGTTTGGCTGCACAATGTGAAAGTGCAGAGGCAAATCTTGCAACAGTACATCGATCCATGCATGACTGAGCAGAAAGATTCATTCATGAGGGTCCTGATATAGCTGAACAGCACGAGGGGCAAAACACTGCGGAAACCTCACGTGGTCAAGATACCAAGTGACAACCGTGACATCTGGGTCAAATGGACGAGCCGACAGCAATGAAAGTGGTTGCCATGCGCACTGCAAAATTGAATGGAAATTTAAAAATTGCAGAGAGTCAGCAGCATGACCTTGTCTCAGAGGCGGCAACACTGTAGTGGTGACTGCCCGGGTCGGGACAGCCTGGTCTGTACCGACACTCTGGATAAGGGCTGCTTGCATGGTGGCGTGTACCGTCTGGTCCAATTGCCTGATGTAGTGTTGGATTTTCCCAAAACTCAGTTGAATGAACGTGGTGGCCTCGTCCCATTCCTCATCAAGGGACGATAAGGCAACCTCAAATTGGTAACCATGTCGAACAGGGAAAGACGTAGTGTCATCGATACAGACTGATCCATGCATGACTTCACAAGTGCGTTGTGACGTCAAAGGTCTGCATCTCTCAGTGATACCAGCTTCCTGCATGATGACCTGCGCGGTGACCTGAGTGGGCAGCAGCGTACAAAACGATGTGGGGTGCCATGGGTCTTCCAGCAGTTCAACGACTGTGACCAAAGCAGCGCGGGTGGCTGGGTCATGAGCCTGCAAGACTATTACATGTGCAATAACGTCTGGGTCCCCTCCAGAAGGCTGTGGCTGTACCATATGGAGTGCGACCTCTTGTGCAGGGTCAATGAAGTCCTGCCAGCGGCTAAGGATCTCAAAAGGCCAGTGCATGGGCAGCGTACCAAGCAATACTGCTCGAAAGTGGTCTGACCGAGGCATTCGAAGTGCATCAGAAAACCATGTGTGAACAATGAGTCTTCGTTGAGGCTGCATAGGGCATGCACTGGGTTGTCGGTCAGCCTGCCATGTCAAGGTTTGTCGAAACTCATCAAGTGCACGTATTCGCAACAGCGGTGGTTGGGCGTTGACTGGTGGTGAGCTCGTCTGGTGTTGGGCATGGGTATTATCAACCGCTGGTCCATGATGGGCGTCATGCAGATTGGTGGATACCTGTGAGACTGGGGTATGCGTCGGGACATGTGAGGCCTGGCCTGCAGGTCCTTGTTGGCGCATTCCTGTCTGTTGCATCAGTACGGTCATGTCATCAACTGGGGTATGACTGGAAGAGGCTGCAGCTGATGCAATTGGTTCGGCAACTTCAAGTAGCACACTGATACCAGAAAAAATCTCTTCACGTTGGTCTGGATGAAATCTGAGGATACCGGACCACATGTTGCATGGACGCTCCTGACAAAACATCCAGAAGTTGTGCCTATCAATCATCAAATTGGTACTGATATGGTCAGGCACTGATTCTACCACCTGGTAAACACCTTCTCTTGGGCCACCATGGAAAACTGCTGTAAAGTGAAGGGCGACTAGACCCTGTGTCATCCCCTGCTCAAGAATCACATGGATGGGCGCTCTGCTTCTCATGGTGCGTACAGGACGTGGCTTGACGATGAGGACACGGAGAGGTTCCTGCCTTGCAATGCGATCAAACCAAACTGTACAAATGTCTGCATACCATAACTCGTGCATGTTGTCCAGGCGGACAGTGCGAGGGGCGTCACATCTGGACATGCGATGATGATGCATGTACCAGACGTCAATTTCCATCTCAGGGCCTGTCTCACGGTGTGTTGTGGTGGCAAACTCTTCAAATAAGGAGGATAATTCCAACATCCAAATTGGTCGTGGTCTCTGCGCAGGTTCGGCCTGTGGCAAAGGTGCCGGGATGTCTGCCTGAAAATTTGGTGCCGACACTGTTTGTTGCTCGGAACAACGGTGTTGTCTGGAGCTGTTGTGCGTTTGTTGCATCGGTTGTTCTGTCCCTTCTGGTGATGCAGGCAAGTCATCTTCAGGAACAGGGTGCTTGGTGCCGTCCGAATTGACGGGCGGTTTATCCTCAGGCTGGCGCGGCCCTTTTTTGAAGAAATTTGTGATCATTGCCTGCTTTTTGGCAGTCTGGCAGGGTTTAACTGTCTTAGAGGTCCTAAAGAAGGAATCAATTTTGGTCTGCTGGGAAACCTTCTTGTTGACATGGATCTGCTTAGTTGCATGGAGTGAAGCATCAATTCCAGTACTGCCGGGCATCACATCAGGCTTAGCGGTTACGGCAGTGGAGGATGGCGCATCTGTTGGCAGGTTTTGTGCATCCTCTGCATGCATGGGATCTTGGGGGTTCAGGACAGCCTTTGGCCGCAGTACCGCTCCCAAAGATCGTCTGCGATCATTGTTTGGGTGAAACTGGGGGAGAGATACATCACTCACCTTGCATGCCTGATCGGATGGTGCACTTGGTGGTTGGGAGAGCTGATCTTTTGAGGCCGGTGGGGGAGTCTGCAACAGGGCAGCATCATCGTGGTCACTGTCCTCTGTTAAAAACTGCATGAATGTGTCATGTTCAACATCATCATGAATGGTTTCCACAAGCATCTGTGTATCTCCACTATGATCAGCATGTGGTGGCACATCGATAACGACATAGGAGCCATGCCTGACGGGTCGACTGTGATGGTCATCCTGAGGCCAAATAGTGCCGTCCAGTGAGAGCGTGCATCTCTGATCTAAAAACTGGCAGTAGTGAAAAACTCCTGCTGTCAATAGGAGATGGGATCTAAGGACTTGATAACCAACTCGTTGAACAGTTCTGACAGTGACAGGTTCCTGTATACTGCCATCTTGTGCCGGCGGATTCAGATATCTCACATCTATGAGTATCAGCCGATCGGTGGAGCGTGGGGCGATGTCTCCAGTGCGCTGGACAATGGCCGGGATGGCTAATTCTGGAAAACCAATGGGCCTCGTGGGTATGGGGTAAACCGCTTCAAGGCAATTCAAGGGAACATTCAGTGCAGTTGCCATTTCGTGGGAAGGTTGCACAAGCTGCGCATTCACAAGGTGCATTATGATTTCCTGACCTTGATATTGAAACAAGTGCAGGGCTGTCATGAATCTTGAAGCTCCTTGGGATGAGTTGGCAGTGTGTACAATCGCCTGGCCTGTACTGCTGGAACTGATATTTGCCTGGGGGGTACTGAACGGTCGGTCTGAACTACCTGAGGCATCTCCGGATGCATGGAAGCTGTGGTCGTCTTCAACCCTGGAGGCTAACATCGCAGGTGAGTTCCTGATCAAAACCTGAAAGCCATCACCATGTCCTGTGTCATGTGTGGGTCTCAAGGTGTTGGGGATTTCTTGCCATCCAAACGTAATGCGGCAAGAGTGGTGTCTGCATAAATAAGCAACGTCTGCAGCACTGATGATGTCAAAACCACTGATGTGTTCTTCAAATGAACATGCAACAGAGTAGAGATCAAAGGTGTCACGATCCTCAGGAATGATGGTGACAAGTCCTGCAACCCTTGGTAGATCCAATGACTGTGTGATGACAAGATCCAACACATAATGTCGTTGAGACGGTGGTCTGGGTGGATCTGGGGTGATGATAGTTAAGTCAAACCACTCATCAGGATCGATCTGGTCAATCCACAAGGAGGAGAACTGCATTTCCCAACCTGTTGGAGGGCCTACAAGTTGCAAAACTCGGGGTGCTGTCCACCTGCGTACCGTGGCATGGTCGATATACCAAGTTCGAACTGCAATATCAAAATCAAGGTCATCTGGATCAAAACCCAGCCTTGCAAGCCTGTGAGCCAAATCATGTACAAATGCTGGTGGCACATGATGATTGAACAATGGTGGGTCCTCATCAATGTCATGTGCGTCCTCTTGACCTTGGTCGTCAGGAACCCAGGCAATGGGGCTTTCAAAATCCCTTCGAACCCTATTGAGGGGCAGCAAAACTGAAGGGTCAGCTGACGGTGCAGTCGTCAAATGCATTAGGTGATTGTTCAATTGGCCAAACATGCTATCTGAACAGTTACCATGAGATTGGATCAACATGCAACCCTTGGTAGGAGAGGTACTCCTTGAGCCATTGTTCACTGATGTGCCTGTTGCATGGTGATATGCTGCTGGGCATGTCTTTCTGGTCCAAGCTCTACACGGCGCTGAACTGACAAATGAGGTCTTACCAAGGTGCCGGAATGAACCTTGCTTGAGATGGTCATGCAAAAATGTTCGATCAGAAGTATTGTCAGGTTCAGCTTCTTCGAGCTGACGTCTGGCTGCATCTGTCTTTGGAAAAAAGAAACCATCCGAGGCACAATCACTGTCTTGCACACGCATGTTGAGAGACCATGGTTTGTCAAGGTCTGCAAGAGACCCTTGTGGGATTTGGATCTGACGAAAGTGCAATTCATCTTCAAGACCAATGAGAACTTCAACATCGTCACAAAAGGAAACCCTAAGGCTTTTGGGAACTACATGGACTTTGTTGCTGAAGTCATTCTGCAATACACATCCGTTGAGGGGGCGATCAATGTCCCAATCCAGGGAAACGTCTGCAGCAAGGTGAAAGGCTTTGTCCAGAGCTGTCCATACGTCTACAAAATCGGCCTCATACACGACTGAGTGTGTCCAAGACAGAACAGACTGAGATGCTACAAAATCGTCATGTTCCACCAGTGGAGGCCGTTGGAGCCCAACTTGCTTCGAAATTGGGCAATGAAGCGCAAAACGTGCAGGGCAGTCAGGGTCATCCTGTTTGTCTGTAACCGGCTTGGGCAAAGCGATCCACCCCTCAGTGCCATAACTGGGCCATGGAGCAATATCTGGAATGGCAGTATTCACTCGGCCTTGGCTAAAGGGGGCGGATCTTCCGACATGCGGTCTGCTGTCATCTGTTCTGGTGGAATGGTCCTTGGTCTTTTTCTCATCTGGTCTTGTTGTTCCGCTTCCTGCTGTACTGCTTTCTCGGCTTGAGAGTGCAATTCTTGCAGATTGGAACTGAGATCCTTGAAGCTGTCTGCTATGCGTTTCCCAGCGGATGTTTCGAAGGCCTTGGGCTCTACCTCGTCCACATCGCTGTTCATTGCAGAGTCTTCTTTTACATCCAAACCAGCGGTAGATTGACAGGCTGTCAGATTTGACTTGGCTATTGCTAAGTTCTCCATGGCTGTCTGCAGGCGGTCGGTAAGGGTCTTTTCTTGGTCCATGAATTGTGTGGAGTATCGCTGCCATTGTTGCACGGAGGCTGCAAGAAAATTGCGCCATGCCGTGTGCATGTTGAAGCGAGCAATCTGTGCTTCCTCCACTTCTTTCTTGGCCTTTCCGTGCTGGGTGACCGCTGAATGGAGCAACTTGGTTTCCTCTTGGCCCGATCTGACATTGACTTCTTTCATCAGTACTTGCACATCGTCTGGCAAGGCCTCCTTGTGTCTGCGGAGGGCTGCGAGGAGCGATTTGTACTGCTTCTCCTTGTCTTTGTCCTCTTTGGACTCTGAGACATTCCCACTGACTAATGCAGTCGCAGTGGGGCAAGGAGTCGGAGGTGATGTCAACCATGGAGGGTCCAATGCCGCAAGCGATGGCATAGAAGGCGGTCCAAATTGAGGCCGCTCCTCTGCATGCGCTTTTGACTTGCCCTTTCCCTTGCTTTGAGCGGTGGGAGGCTTTTTTTGCTTTGATCTCATTCGGGGAGATTGGCGTCGCCTGGGTGAGGCTTTCCAGTTGGGGTCTGACCAACTTTCCTCTTCTGTCCATGGTTGCGTGTAAGTCCACTGTACTTGTCGGGAGCTCTGCTGTCGCTTTGGTTGGACAAAGTTTGGATCGGAGCATACTTGCCATCCTTGTCCACATTGGCCACAGAAATCGTGACGTCCGCTGCAAATCTTTTTGCATGTTGTGCATTTCCAAGGCTCTGGTGTAGCATGATCCATCTCCTGTTTGATCCTGGACAAAAGGCCAGTGTCTCTGGAATGATGGGCTGCAAGGACACGCTTGATTTGTGCCAGTCGCCAGAAAGGTAGAGGGCGGATTTGCCTGCGGTGCAAATACCAGTTCAGTCTTGCTGATGACCTTTTTCTGCGCGCTGCTCGTCTCTGTGTAGGCGTAGCCGTTGCTAAGCAAGCAATTGGAAATCACCACCGGATGCAAAAGAATATGGTCACGTGCCAAAATGAAGGAAATCAGGAATGACGCAAAAACAGCCAAAACTGAGCACATCCACAAAATTGAGCCAGTGAGAAATAAATAGGGAGCTCACCCCTTTGTTGAGCCAGTGAAAACAAATAGGGAGCTCACCCCTTTGTAGGAGACACCAGTCGATGCGGTGAAGAGGACACGCAAGCAGACAAAGTCAATGCCAGGTCACAAGTTCAGCACAGAGAGTGATGGTCCCCAAGAAGAAAAATGTTGTATCCAACAGTCAGCTTATCAAAAAGCAGTGAATGAAGGAGAAGGTGCAGCAATGACGATCAAAATTGCGAAAACACCCGTGGGAAAAACCCACTTAGGTAGCGGTGGTTGCACACAAACCTGAAAAGTGGGGCAACTCGAGCCGATACCTTGGAAGGATGACATCCCATATATGAAATGAACAAAAAAAAATGTTTGAAACCAGCAACCAGGGAAAATATTGTTCTGCCCAGTTCGGGGAAAACATGTTGGAAGATCTTGCACGTTGCCTAGGAAAGACCACATACACTGCAGACTGGATGCTTCAAAAATATCTAATCCCCAAACTGACAAACTTCTCCAGTGCTTTTTGGTGCCGCGCGTTTGAGCCTATGTATGTATGTATATATATATATATATAACATTCAGATTATAATCTGAATGTTACATATAATGTGTGTTCACAACACAAATTATACCAGTATTGCAATCCAACCTGACCAGGATACTGATCCAAATTTATGGCTACAGTGGACCTGTATATTTTTCATTGACTGTAGTCATGTTGTGAATTCCCAATTCATCCAAGCTTATCCTAAGCCTAAACTCCTAAACCTTAGCCGCAGAATTACATACTTTGCAAAACCCTGGCTGAAAATTGGACCTTTCCGAATGGCACCCACAAATCATCCAAGTCCTTACAATGTGGGGCCCCCCAGTGATGTTAGTTGGTTTAGATTCGCCCCACCTGCGAAACCCGAGTGCAGGAAAAAAACGCGATGGACCATCTTGGTTTGAAAAAACGCGATGGAAAACAAAAATTGCGATAAAACCAAAAAAATGCGATAAATGATTTTGCCAAATTGCGGCACCCACAGCCTCGTTCTCTTTTAAGTCTGGGCACCATGGATTCGGAGAATTGGTTCTGTGGAAATAAAAGATAGAGAGGCGGGATCTTGAAATTTTTGGGCCATGGCCACACATGCCGGAAATGTTGGTTTTAAAATGGTTGAAACATATGTCCGCAAATTTCCGCGATATTCCCGCAAATTTCCGCGATATTCCCGCAAATTTCCGCGATATTTGTGTTTTGTTTTTTTTTCTACAAGAAATATGTTGCAAACCTGTTTTCAACTGTTGTGAGAGTTTAGCTCAGGCATATCACCCAATTTTTTGGGATTGCCTTTTTCATATCTTCAGCCAAGATTGCCTTTTTCATATTATGTAATGGAAAGGGCGGCCAAAGCGTGTGAAGAACCTGAGAACACCTGAAATGACCAAAAATTGCGATATTTCAAATTTTCAAGCCTTTCCCATCCCGGATCTTCAAAAAGTAGGTTTTGTCTGAATATCACTTTTTTTTCTGGCACTTAGGGCGCCCCAGGCAGTAACTAGTTCGTTATTTGCGTACCATAAACCATAGTGAAATTGGAGTTATGTGAACCCCAACTTAGCTATCTAAGGGAACCCACTTTGTAGATGATTTCAGTATTTTTCAACAATCATGGGGATTCCCTGGGGATTCCTGGATTCCCCGAATTCCAAAAACCATATAAACCGCCCACATTCCCATGGGAACTCATCCCCTATGACTCAATGGATTGGTTCATACGGGAAAATTTTCACCGGAAAAGCCCCATGATCTTCATGGGAAAATCGGGTTGGTTTCCGGTTTCGATTTTCCCAAGAAAACCAATCCATTGACTTCCTGGGAACCACCCAAATTCAGCAGAGCGCCCTCGGATTTTAACCATGACTGCGAGGCGTTTTTAGTAGCGATTTCATGTGATGAGCACATCGGATTCCTCACAGAAAAACATCTGTTAATGATGGTTATTCTGAATATTAATGAATATTAATGGTATATGAATGGGATATTAATGGGATATGATATAGTTAATGACTAACCTATATATATATCTGATAATTTGCTACATAGCTATTGAAAATGGTGATTTAGTTCGTGGATATTCCCATTAGAAATGGTGATTTTCCATAGTTATGCTAGTTTACCAGATGGTAACCTGGTTGGTGGTTGACCTACCACTCTGAAAAATGATGGAGTTCGTCAGTTGGGATTATGAAATTCCCAACTGACTGGAAAAAATAGAAAATGTTCCAAACCACCAACCAGTCATTATAGCCCATTTTCAGTGGCTGGTCAGCATCCCCTAGTATCGTGGGTTGAATCCACATTCTTTGATGGCGAGTTCATAGTCCCACATATCCCCACGATTCTTTGTCCACACACCCATTGCTACAGTTTTTTCCATAGTGCTGGTTATACCACTAGTATTGATTAGATATATATATATATAACGTGTGGATTGATTTACTGACTGTTGGTTTTGAATAGATATGAGGCTGGTTGATATCCCCTAAAGGAGTTCACAACAGCATAAAATCATTCTCCATTCACAACATGACTGCATCCCATTCTCAGAGAAAATGCTTAGGGTACCTCAAGGCTCAGTCCCCAACAAGCTGGGCCTTATTCAGGTTCCAGTCTGCCATTAGGGGGGCTTCCCCAACCAGCGCCAGCGCGTCAGCCCCAGAGAACAAGTTCATGTGGGGAGTCACCCTTGGGGCGCTTGATTCAACCCCCATGATCCAGCCCAAATACTATAGGGAACATCTATCCCAAAGGGCCCAGAAATATGTCCATATATATCATATACCATATCTATCATATTAATCTAGCCCTGACGGCTAAATCTTTCATATATAATTAATATCATAATATTATCATAAGTGGGTTCATAAACCGCATGAATACTATAGTGATAAGCATCATAAACCATACTGTGCTTTCCCAGTTCTGTTCACCAACTTTGTTATCATAAAGAAACTATTAAAATCAGCTATAAATCCCACATCAAATCATCATAAATCGCCATTTTCCTGTGGTTTTTCCTACATCTTCCCATGGGCCCCGAAGGGGCCTCTGAGGTCAGCATCCCTGTGAGACTTCTCCGCCGCAACTGGTCGCAGTCGATGGCCAAGGCGTGAATTTCCGCAGGGAAAGGTGACCTTTTTTCGGCAGTTTCGGCAGATGAAAACCAAGTGATTTGAAAAAAGGACATGGTACGGTTAAGTGGTACCCTATGGTAATTTAACATAACTATGGAACATCACCATTTATAGTGAATTTTCCCATGAAAAATGGTGATTTTCCATAGTTATGTTAAATTACCAGAGGGTAGATTCTTGACCTTTTTTTTTAACCATATGATTTTTCGAATGGTACAATCATTCATTGATCATTGACCATAACCATAATGGTACACTTAATAGTACAATCATTAATGATTATTTGTTAATCGTGATTAATAATGGTTAATGATTAATAACAGTTGATCATCTATTGATCTGGGTAAGTTAACATTATCAACAGGTTGGTTTATAGTTTTGTGTAACTTGGGGTTTACATTGCAGATTTTTCGATCATTGTGTTTGTTCGGAAATTTCTTTTATAGTTTTGCAGTTCTGTTTCATGATTGACAGTTTTGGGTTAACAATTTCGCTTGGGGTCCTCTGTGGCTATAAAATTGGGGTTATACATTGTTTAAACCAGTGTCTTTGTCTTGTGTATGTCTAGTATTTTCCTGGATTGCAGAGCTGCGTTGATTCTGATATTCCATAACGCTTCCTGCACCATATACCCGGCCTGGTAAACATACAAAAAACTATGGAAAGATCCACCCATGTTATAGCTGGGTAAATCAATATCATCAACTAATAAATGGTTTTTACTATGGAACATCACCAGGTTTCATGGGAAAATCCACTATTTCGACTGGGCCATTTTCCAGTTCGCAAACTGTAAACGTTTACCAGGCCGGGTAAGTCATGGGCAGTTCTCTAGACCGATCCCCAGACCACGAAAAACCTGGCAATCATCATTTCACAGGGCGAAAAGAATTCCAACAGAGAATTCTTTATGCCAAACAAGTACATTAGCATCTATCATCATTATCTATCATCATTATCTATCCATGATTGAAAAATCCAAATTGAAAAAAAACTCAATTCTGAGCCATGCACAGCTGCAAGTCTCTTTGAAAATAACACTGTATTCCTCTCAATGAAATGCTGCACTCCTGTAAGGGGATGCCACTTTATGCAAGGAATGTCATGATTGAAAAATCTTGTTGCGCAAGGCATATATTGGATGATTTTTGCTTTGAAAAAAACAACAACTTCACCGTCCATGCTGAAAGTGGTCCCGATTTGCAAACGTTTGCAAGTAAACAAATACATATATATATATGTATCCCTATAGATCCAAACACTGTCTGAGAAGGTACCTAACCCCCTAAATCATACCCCAGTCACACTTCCTAAGAAGGTACCGCTGGATCCACAGGGTGTGATATATATATATATATATATAAGAATAAAAATATATCATAATTATAATATAAATGGTTTCATCATTACATTTTATACATAATAACATATAATATTTTTTATTTACGGAAATGTAAGAAATATCAAATTATAGCACATTTAACATGAATATAATATTTATATTATAATTTCCTTGTTTATCATTTAAGGAAAGCAACAAAAACACATCGCCCCCGGTTGACCCGACCCTCTTGGCTCTGTGGTCGCTTCGTAGCGGCCCAGGGCCATCCAGTCTTGTAGCACCTGGTGCGACGCGACGCTCCAGAAATGGAGACACAAAAACAAATCGAATAAGTGTAGTATATTGGTATGTGTGTGTTATGTGTGTGTGTATGTATAATGTATTAAGTACATAGAATACCATTGGTATGTATTTATGTGTGTATATGTATTAGTATGTGTGTATTCACTAATATTAACAAATGTGAATTAGTATAAAAATATATATATGATATCCCTATGGATCCAGCCGTACCTTCTTAGGAAGTACTTGGGGTATGATTTAGGGTGTCAAGTACCTTCTCAGACAGTGTTTGGATCCATAGGGTATATATATATAAAGTCATCCTGGAGTAAAAGAAAGCAACTCTCTAAATTGTTTTTTATTCGCAACTCTCTAAATTGTTTTTTGTTCCAAAATCCCAAATGGCCCAAAAGGGTGATTGTATATTGTGCATACATTACATGACATTACATGGCATTGCCTTACATTTTCTTTATCGCGTATGCAGTGTACGTGAAAAAAATAATCTGACAACATGTGTACACATAATATATATATATATACATAAAGAAAATATCCGATATATCCGATATTTGATACATACGTATGTGTAATTATGTGTATATATTGTCACACAATTTACAAACACATTCCCACACATTTGAACAGCAGTCATTGCACGCACACACACACACAAACACATGGTACTCATTAGGCACGTGCAACACCCGTAAAAACCGTGGATCATGTCCAGTTGGGGGTTCGAATGTGCGCTCAGCAGGCTCCTACCCGCTTCCCTTCTCCCGAAATAGACAGTTAACTGGTGACATGACTTTAGAACTGCTGGATGAAAAAAACACCTGTCCACATGTCAGATGATTCTCGGTTTAGTCCACGTAAGGAACAGCTCCATTGCATCCATGACTCGGCTGGTTGATTTCACATTTATCCAAAAACGATGCCATGCGATGGTTCCCTAACTGTGTGGTCGGTTGTCAACTGTCACTGTTCCATGTCACCCAAACTGGTACGCTTTGATGTGTTTCGCCCAACTGTTCACGGAAATTGGAGGAAACTCACAGTTTTTAAGTACGTTTTTTTTTTCAAAAATTGAGGGTGTCATTTTTATTTTCACAGGAGACTTCCTTTAAAAAGCAAACGTACCATGTGATTGGGGAGTTCCTTTGAATTTCCCCTTAAACAACAGAATCAAACAATGTTGTTTTCCCCTCAAAAACCCCCAACAAACACACCCCAAAAAAACAGCATGTTTTTTTTCGACACCTGATGTCCCAAGCCAAACTCTGGCACTGCCAGCAAACGCGCTTCAAAGCAAGGACTGGCGCAAAGAATGGGGGGCAACGGGAACTCAAGGTGAGGATTTGGGAGGAACTTGGTGAGGCTTCCAAATTCCATTTGTTCACTGTTCGAACAGTGGGTTTTCCATGGTGTTAACATGTTTTAATAGGTTTTAATCAGATTTAATGGTGGTATGGGTAAACCCGTTTCGCAACTGGCTATTGATGTTGGTTTCGTTGTTGTTTGAAAACCTGGAAGGGCAACAGGGCGAACTGCTTAAAAATGCCTTGGGCGAACTGATTTCAGGTCAGTTTTAAGATGTGACAAGCTCAGACTCTTAAGGAACATGCACATTAATTATTTAATGGACATGTTTGACCATGTTTCTGAAAACAACTTCCAGAGCCCAAGGATATAGATGGACTTTCCAAATGTCCAATGCGTCTGATACCCTGCATTGATTTTGGCAACATATTCGTACTTCGTTCATCCTCGTTTATGGACCATAACAAGAACATACTAAAGTAACATCCAAGGTTTCCCTGCCTCAGCTATTAGCAGTGCAGGTTTCGACGATTCCACGATTCCTCAAATCATGACCATCTTGCATACCCTGACATATCATTGCCGCTTAGGTTAGCGTTAGCATGCCATGGTTAACAAACATCCCCATTTAACACGGAATCTTCACCCCGCCTGTGACAGATTTGCCATAAGAAGTAGGGTGCACCTGGCGGGATGCAGGTCCCCCGCTCATCCAATGGAAGGTTCTTTGCCCAGAAAATCAGCAGTTGAGCAACATCTATGGTCTGGACTGGTCTGGTAAAACATGCTTAAGGTTCTCACAAACAAAATCTGAAGTTGACATGCAAACACTAGAGCGGTGTGATTTCGTTGTCAACCTGTCGCGAGTGGCGATGCAAACTTGAATGCGGTTTTCTGGGTAATGGTCAGCAAAAAGGTAGGGACAACGGATTGGAAAAATCATAAATGTCGCCAAAATCCACCAACACAACTGCCACACCAGTGGATGTCAAACAAGTCTTTTTGTCCAGCATCAACGAAGTCTGTGTAACGCCGCAGATATGAGATTGACATTTGCAAAAGGTCAATTGTTTTCCCAACTTAGGTCAAATCTGTTGCGGTGTAAATTACAATTTGGCTTTTCAGCCTCAAATAGGGCTTCCCAAAAACTCACATGGGCGGTATTCACCACCGTATTGAGCAAAATGTCAGACAAACAGAGACCAATGCTTCATCAAATAGAGTTTTGACACCTAACGACAGTGGTTAACCTCAAAGCATCATCAAACTCAAACTCCTTGGAACAGATCTTCAAAATGATTCTATCTGATGAGACCTGTAGCACCTCAGGAAGGACATCCATGGATCTCGGAACACCTGCCAAGAAGCGTGTCGACACATCAAGTCTGGAACAGTAGAGGAATTGCTTCCTTCCAATAACTGCAAACGTGGCTTGCCAAATATACATAGAGTTCATTGGTTTGAGCACGAGGACCAAACAAACTGGGTTTGTTCTTATTTCAGAACAAACCCAATATCCCAATGTTGGTCCTCGTGCTCAACTCGGAGCTCAAAGCGTCGGTCTTAGGAGTCTTTGCTCTGAGCTCCTGTTTGAGTTCCTTGACATCTTTGAGGCCGGCATACTGCGCTGCAAAGCCGTGGCAATCACCTTGCTGAGCGCATCGTCTGACAAGCCAACGGTGAAGAGCTGACGGCAACTGCTTGGGCGCCCTTCTGCTGCCTGTAGCCATGAGCACCAGCATCAAGCCTTTCTTCTCACTGCGCTGAAAGCCCTGACTATTCACACGAAACGTGTTTGTTCTTGCCTGTTGCCGACTGTTCTGCTGAGACAATGGCGACGAACAAGTCAGCAGTACGCTGAGGTCGAAACTCTGCACAAATTGTCTGACAAGTTAGGCATCTACTTGTCTTCACTCCGTCCCTCCCATCCGGAAAATCCCACCTTTGGTCTCTATCGATGTGCTTGTTCCCAAAGCCGGTGCGGACCCCGGGGGGGGTATTGGTTGGGTGCTTTCGCGCTGAAAAAAGCGCCCAAAAATATCTGGTTGTACCGCTACAAATCTGTGTGCCAAAAATCCCAGTGATGATAAACACTTTGGGCAAGTCAGACAAAATAATTCTAATTCAAAATCATCACAAATACTAATGATATTAATTGGGCTATAATACCTCCATTTATCATTATGTTCCTATTAGTATCATGATTTTCCAGACCTCCCATTGATATACAACTAATTCACCCACCAAACACATGTTTGGCCAAAAAAAAATCGGGAATTCCCACCTGGTTTCAGGACGTTGTCCGCAACGACGATGGCACCGTCTTTCAAGAGACCAAGCTCCTGAAGAAAAAAAAGTTGGCGGAGTTGACCAACAAATGGGCTAAACCGACCACAGTGGGGATATCATTATATTATATTAAATTTTACTGTACTATATTATATTATATTGTATTAAATTCTATTATATTTGTATGTATATTTATGTTTATATTTATATTTATATTTATATTTATATTATATGTATATATATATATGTATATATATATATATATTGTATGTTATATATATAGTGATATGAAATAAAACATATAATAGCGATATGTTTGAAATGTTGGTTTGTCTCGCAATGTTCAAAATAGGGGAGACAGAAACCCTTGAATGGCGACCGAGGTCAGGCCTGCATTGTTTCACCGGCGGGTGTTGAATCTCAGCCATTTACCGGAGATGCCAAAATTTGATGCCCCAAAAATTGGAGGGTTTGCAACATCGTCTTCTGGAGCAAAAGCTTGAGCTCTTGACCCATTCCAAGGATGTCCTTTTGCAAGGTCTGTTTGGTTCAATCGATTCAATCACGACGTATCACAATTTATCCATAGTTGGTTTTAGTCCATTAATTGGCATTATAAACTATTATATATAATTTGTATTATATATATATAACTTATAGATAATTATTCTCAACCATAATTGGTTTTAGCCCATGGATAAAAGTGGAGGGTTGCTGAAGGGATATGGAGAGCTGACCAATCAAGAGGTTGGCAACTGAAACATGGAACATACCATAGAATCAATGGCCATGACGAACTGGAACCGATAAAACTTGGAGGTACCTACCATAGAAAAAAGGCCTATGTAAGGCCTATGTTTGCGGGAATATCCCCCCAAAATATGGCCTGAAAATTGGTACTAAGGTACCTCCATTTTAGGATCCTGGAGATCTCCCATGTAACTTACAATACCTCAACAACAATATGTGGGGATGCGGCATACCAGGATATTTTTTTCGGACAAGTCCCCTTGATCCTAGCAGTTGGTTGGTGAAAAAATTCGCGGTTTCAGCAAAATATGGCCGGAAATGGTAGTCACTCATATCCCACAAACAGCTTAAACATTTTGTTTGAGCCGTGTAGGCCATCCTTGGAATGATGTCAACATACACCTGGGACAAACAGTTTTCCAACAATTTGGGTGTGTTCTTTACAAGGTTGAAACAAATGGACCAATCCGGGTCAATGAGCACTCAAATAACGAGAACATAGCCAACAAGAACTAGGTACAGTGTGGTACAATATGGTACAATTAGCAATGCCTGCAAAACAACAATGGAACAATAAAACCAGCAATATGCATCGGTTCAATCGTTCAACCCCCATTGTTTTGGGAAATTCACCCATAACCTCAACAATGTCCTTTTGGCAGAAATAGAGGAGCCAGTTTGGTATACCATCTATCATGGAGGTCACCCCTCTATGCATTGGCCAACGAGTGGGAAAAGGGGAAAAGGCCATCTATATGTAATTAGAGGAGTTTGCTCTCAAATAATGATCTGATCTGCTACTAAACTGGTACCTCCCGAATGAAACAGCCCAGGGTTTTGTTATTCCGGGGTTGACATTAATTCACCCATATCTAAGATGATTCATACTAAGTTTGCAATGAATCCTTTGATAAACCATCTCTAAGTGGCAAGAGGTATGCTCTAGGAACCGCAGTTATAGGGAGTGCCTGAAGTCCAGTCTTGTTCACATCCGCCAGGATTTTCGCAGGTACGGGCACTCCAAGGAGACCAGTCACTTCCGTAAGTGGGACTCCATGTCTGCAATTTTCACTTGCTATAAGAGTGACCGCTGGCTCCCCTTCATCCAGAGCCAGTACACCTTTCTTTGCTCTGGGGTTGAGAACCACGTCGGATCCATCGGGAAATTCACCAAGGGCCCCTCTAAATTACTCATAAAAATCACCCCGACACACGCAAGATCCTGCAAGTAGGAAATATATCCCGTTCTATCCCAATAAACATTCCATTAAATCACCATTACATGCCATTAAATCACCATTTCTGTTTGGTTAGTATATCCACAATTGTTGGAATCTTCTTAGACCAACAGCTCTTTCAGAGCGCCTGAAAACTCTGAAGATCTTCATGGAAAAGACTGCCTCGATGATCCATGAAGAGCATGGCCTCAGAATCGAACCCGGTGGGTTGTTGGAAAAAAATACTCGGTGGAACTTTCATGTCAGCATTGCTGTAACTCGTATATTTTTACGTATATTGATAATTTATAATATATATATATAATATACACAGATGTGTGTGTGTGGTTCCCGTATTAGTCATATTTAATATTACGGGGATGCGCTGATTTATAATGATTTACACTTATATATACTATATATATATGTATAATCTAATATAATATAATATGATTCTTACTGGACTAAGCCTACTGGAGTTGGTAATTATATCCCCCCCCTTTAAGGGAGGGGGGGGGGTGGGGGGGGTAAAAATTGCAATATTTCACTTTAGGGGGGGTCTCCCCCCCCACACCTAGACATATTTCACCTCCCTAAAGTGAAATATTTCAGCTCAAAAATTCTGGTCTATAATGGTCTCTGGGCGTGGTTGAATTCAAGGCTGAACGTCATGTTCTGAAGGCTGTTTGGCAAGTTCACTCTCTTATACAATACTCACAAGCCTGTCTGTAAGTATGTTTGTGCCCCAATATATATATATACATATGTATTTAAGTACAAGTATATGTGTGTATATATATATATGAACGAATGAAAGTATGAATGAATGAATGAATGAATGTATGTATGTATGTATGTTCAAAATGAAAGGGTGTGTCATGTTGTGTCATACCGTTTCTGGGCTAAAATGTGGCATCCGGAGGACCCCCCCCACGTCTTTTAGAAGCCCAAAAAAACACGTGGGGGGGGGTATATTTCACGTGGTCAGGCGAAATATTTCTCAGAAATTTCATGCCTTACCCCCTTAAAAAAAAATCCAGGGTTAAAGGTGGAGGGATGTAATTATTTAGTCCAATATAATAATATGTATGTTAGCCCAGTTATCATTGGAGCCTACTGCATCCCTAGTGGACCTCGGAAAGCCATGGGATTTTCCCATGCTTGGTACACCTTAGGATACCCGAAATGGTACCCTCTGGTAAACGAACTAACAAAAAACTATGGGCCAAATCACCATGGTTCATGGGAAAACTCACTATTTCTATGGCCATTTTCAATAGCTTTTTGTATGTTTACCAGAGGGTAATGACTAAGTTACAGTGTGCGAACTGGAAGCCATGGCAGAAAGTTCGTTGATTTTTGCATCATAAAATGGTGATTTTCCTATACTTTCCTATACTTTCCTATACTTTCCTATACTTTCAAAAATATGAAAGTCAATTGGGATGATTATTCCCAATATATGGAGAAATAAAACATGTTCCAGTCACCACCAACCAGTATAGTTATGTAAACGTTTACCAGAGGGTATACCTTAGGATAACTTCAAGAATCCGAGAATTCTTGAAGGCACTGATGACAGGGGAAGAAGATTTACCAAACTGTGTCACCACAAATCCAGATCATTCCCCTAGATGGGCAATGGGTTTAGTTGATTGGCTAGAGACTGGGTTATAACTCCATTATACACACATTTATCAGGGGGTAGATATGTGACTATCCAGTTACGATCACCCGTTTTTTTCTCCATGGTCCATCTAAGTACGGAACCCAAGGTCCGATTAGAAAGCTTCATTACTCCAATTAGGTAGATCCTTTCCTATCCCATAGGATCCATGGTGCTGCTGTATATGGTAACATGGATCCCATCAATATACCCCAGTCATGTTAGCATATATACCAGCACCATGGATCCTATGGGTTATATATATATTGTTACTGAAAATGACCATTAATAGTGGATTTTCCCATTAAAAATGGTGATTTTCAATAGCTATGTTAAATTACCAGAGTGTAGATCCTTTCCTATGAAAATCAATGGACTTTCCACATCTCTCATGATCACTTTCTACGGAACTGTGCTCCATGTGTTTCCCTTACGACGATGTGGAGCGCCGTTTGCGCCGATGATCTTCGAAGCTGCAACCGATGATGTACCCTCTGGTAAACGTTTACATAACAATGGAAAGATCCACCATTTTTAATGGGAAAATCCACGAAATAAATGGCCATTTTCAATAGCAAACTGTTAAATTACCAGAGGGTATCCTCTCAGATTTCTTCTTGGAAGTGGATTTATGCATCCTGCTAATGCAGCATGATACATCATGATACAACGCTCAAGGTTTAGGTAAATTTGATTCTTGTCAAAAGTGCGAATCATGTTACAATATGTTACAATGGTCACACAAAACACCCGTAAGGAAAGCCACCAATGGTTTATTTGGGGTGTACCATAAGTGGTTGAAACTGAGAAATGGTCATCTGGTTTCTATGGCTTCAAAATTTGCCATTTGGTTACCATAGGTTTAACAAATTCCAATATGGGGGTTTCCTGAAATGGGGGTATCCCTAAATCATCAAATTTTACCAACCAGCTATGGGGGATCCCCCATGACGATGAGGAACCCGGAAACCCTATGATATCCCACAGGATGGTTCCCCCCAGTTATAGCTTCATAAACCCCATGAATACTAGTATAAGTTATACCCTGCATGGTTCCCCCCAGGCAAATAAGTTGGCTTATAAACCCCAGTTATATCATGTTACCCTCTGGTAAACGTTTACATAACTATGGAAAATCACCATGTTTAACGGGAAAATCCACGAACTAAATCACCATTTCCAATAGCTATTTGTATGTTTACCAGAGGGTATATCCACCATAAACCATAATTAAACCATGACATGTGTTGACTATTCTATGTGAAAGTCTGCCAGGCGCGCCATGGCTCCACGGATCCACGGATCCCCAGAAGTCCCGGTCCCCGGGGTCCCCGGACCACGGAACGCCGCCCGAAGCGGCGATGGACATAGTGTGCCATGTCGCTGCTGTTGCCAATCCACACCTGCCGGATCCCGCCGGATCCCGCCGGGGCAGCGATCTCGATTTTTTCCATGGGTTTTTCCCCACATCTTTGTGTGGGGTTCTTGTTTTTGATTCTGTATCCCGGGCTCCTCCTTCTCCTCCTCCTCCTCCCGCCCTCCTCCACACACACTACACACAAACTTCACATACACAAACTTCACAGACAATAACTTCACACACACACAAACTTAACATAACATACATAACACACACACACATAACTTCACACACTAGACAAGAATGGATCATTATATGATCCGGCAGGAACTGAATCCTGAAACATGCAAACCAGCCTAGATTATTTGATGAATAAAAGAGCCACATGAGGTACTTCTCGAAAACGATGTAGGGCATCCGAATTGTCAAACGTAGTCATAACCAGATTCCATAGAGTTTTGACCAGCATGTTGAAATCCAAAATAATGTTTCGGCGATTGTTTCCCAAAATAACCCATAGTTCGTCGGCGACAGGATCTCGGCGAAAATAAGTCAAAAAACATAATACTGTCGGCGAAATGGTTTCGGCGAAAATCTGAGGAAGGTTCTGATGCATGCAATACAGATTGTGGCAACCGTGTAGATTCGAAACAACGCAGTGTAACAGCTTGATCAACAGTTGAAACCAAATTTTGCAGGTACACAGAGTTGATCAGACTCTGCTTCCAGCACGAGTGGATAGCTTCGTTGGGTGCAGTCTCCACTGTGCTCTGCACCCCCCTGCAAATTAGTGAAAACCAATAAGAAGTTTTACATCTGTTCAGATGGTACACACACACACCTCGCATGTAGCGAGGTTGGATTTTTGAAAGAACTTCGCTGGCGGAATCGGCAATACACCAGTGAAAGTGAACCTGTAATAACCTAATGTACAAACGGGCGATCACTTCAGTCAGAAGAGAAGTTCGAAGCTTGTAGAAGAACTTCGATAGCATCGTGAAAGCTCATGCGTTCAACCATCGCCCAAGTCTGATTGAGTTCCCCAGATGCCGTAGCAGCCTTCAAGGTGTCAGAAAGATCTTTAGCTAATTCATGAAGCCGGGTGGTTAGGCTCGGTTCATCTGTAGAAGATGTCGTCTCAATGGGCACATTGTGAAAAGAATGGTGTCCGTGTACAAGGGGGATCTCGAAATGATGTCGCCAATAGTCCGCTGTACGCAGGGACCAAACTACCTTTTTGTGCGCATACGTCGTTGGTCAGCCAAGTTTGTCCTTGATCTTATTCCACATAGAACGAACATCTTCCTGGGACTTGCCCATCTTGGTCGCGATCACCTTCCATGAAAATCGAGACTTCTCGTCAGCTTTCAATGTGCGCAGTTTCTCTTTGTCTTCGAAAGTCCAGAGTGACAGTGGGCTCGAGAAGCGGGATCGGGATTGATCACGTCAGCGACGACGCTTGGCAGGCGCCTTTGAAGCGAATTTAGCTTTCTGTTTGCGAGTCGGCGGTGATGGTGTTCGCGTAGACAACTTCGAGGGTGCAGGTAGTACATCAGGTGACGGGGCGGCAACATGGTGATGTGGCTCAGGGAGATGGGTTTCCACCAGTTCATCCATAAGTGCCTCTTCTTCCACCATATCCGGTGATGGGATGGGGGCATTGTCAATGAAGGCGTTGGTCTGATCCGAGTAATGTGGTCGTAGCCCATCAGGTTGATTCCATACGTCTGTGCTGAAAAGAGGAGTAGGTTCAATGTTGGAAATAAGCGTGGGTGGTAGTAGCGCCATTGCTCGATGTAGTAGAAGGTAAGCATGGTGAACATCATGAAGAAATTGAAGAAACACCGGTTCTTGAATCGAAATTGACGTCGTAGAAGGCGAAGAAGCCATGACGATGCGTCGAATATGAGCCAAGTAAAGGAAACCGAGTGTGAGAATAAGCCGGCTGAAAAAGCACTACTTCAAAATCCTATAAATTCACATGTAGTCCAAATAGGTGAAACGGTCTGCAAGATGTGAATAGTGAAACGTAAGTGCCAGCAGCAGAACGGTTCAGAATTTTACCACAATGGGAAAACGTGTAAATATTGACGAATCGGCTTTGAGGCAACGACGAGATCGAACTCGGTAAAACCTGCGGCTCTGTACAAACGGTGCAATGCGGCAAAACCTCGTGTCCGTTCGTGTGCAGAATGCGCGCATTTGGCGACCAGAAATAAGCGTGAAACAAAACCCGAAAGTTGTACCGCCAACGGTGATGCGAAGAATGGCGCCATGACCTGGTTGAAGTCGCGTGAAGGGCTGTAACGAAGGGCAAAAGGCTCGAACTCGATGCAAAAGCCCAAGAACTCCTGGTCCGGTTCCGTTTCCAGAATGATTGAATTGCCGTAGAACTCCGGGTGAAGAAAATTGGCGAAGCAGATTTCGTAGTCCCAGCTGGGGTCCGACAAGCACAGTCTGTTGTCCACATAGCGAAGAAGGCGAGCTGTAAGATCCATGGTGCTGAGTGTGGTGCGGTAGGTTCGGTACCAGATTTCTTCCGAAAGTGCGACGACCATCATGCACAGTGCTGAATTCAGTGGAGAGCCCATAGGGGAACCCCGAATTTGTTCAAAAACCGTAGTGCCAATGAAGAATTGAGTCATCTTCAAAGACATAAGAATGATGCGTTCGATGTCCCGAATGAAGATCTTCCTGGTCACATTGAGTGTACGACACGTGCGGCCTTTGACTACGTCGCCGGTGGTGTTGCCCGAAGTTGCCTTAACAGAGATGATCTCGTCCGGGTCGGTGTTCATGAGAGTCGAGAGAAACTGCAAGGTTAGGCGCCAGCTAGCGATGAAGCGGTCAGTGTCAATGCTTGTGAAAAAACCCGCAAGATCTTGGTTGTGTATTCGTGAAGTGGGAAGCGAGTCAAAATCGGTATCCTTGAGAAGCTTGATGAGATCAAATACATCGCCCCGTGCCAGGTTGTGGGAAAACGCTTGGGGTAGAAGGTTGTAGATCAGCTTGGCAATGCAATTCATCATTGGTCGAAAAGGTGCCGTGAAGAAGCTGACAATGGGTCGCCCGGCTTTGAACTGTTTCTTTCGTTTGGGAAGAACGTAGGCGTTCGGTAGGTCTCGTCCAGCCCCAAGTGCCCATGGATATGTTTTGCCAAATTGGCGGTTGATCTCGGCGATGGTCTTCTCGATGATGTTACTCGGGCTCTGCTCCAACTTGCGAAATACCAACGGGTCGGCGAAGGTGGTGGTGAGGCACTGGAAGTAGAGTACGGGGCAGTAGATCCGTAGAAATGTAGCTCGCTTGTCCTCGTTGTGAAAGATGGCTTCTGAAAAGAGACGTTTGAAGCGGCCGATGTCTTTGTGAGTGATGTGGTTGTTGAGGGTGTGGTAGTGAAATTGAATAGAACGATGCCAAAGCTCATCAATATGAAACTTTTGTAAGAAAGGGAGTGAGTTCCGGGTAGTCCACGTCCGCAAAGCCAGGCGAAGCGATGTCTGAATTTCCTTGAAAGGTGAAAAGATTTTGTTTTGAAGCGAACCAGTCGCAATGAATGTGTGTGGGCCATCCTCGAAATGTAGGTTGTCGCCGTCCAGGACCAAGTGGTGATCGAATTGAAAAACACGAAGGGCATGAGGGCGTAGAACATCGCAGGCACACTTTGGGGTTTCGCCGTCAGCCCATCTTGTAGCGGCTTCTTTGTGATTGCACATGCTATCCATCACCGAGAAAAATTTTGTGAAGACAATCGCCGTGAAAGGGGTCTGCAATGTGGTGTTGTAATGTCGAGTGTGATGAACGTGAAAGGTGAGCAGCCGCCGAAGATCCCGAGTCCCGTTGGGGCATAGTAACCAAGGTGCACGAAGAGAAACCGGTTTTCTGACTCGTTTGGCTTTCCAGAAGGTCAAAGCTCGGTCGATGGCATTGATGGCGTACGACCTTTGGGGTTCTCCTAGGTTGTTGGCAAGACGTCGAATAAAATAGCAGCCTTGGACCCCAATTTCGTTGAATCGGAGTTTCTTCTCCATGTGGAAGCGTCTGACGAAGTTACTTCCCAGATCTTGAATAATCTCCCAGAGTTGTACTCGCCGATGAAAGAGAGAACTGTGAAGAGCGTGTCGAACATGATGGGGTGTAAATCGCCAGCGAAGTTTCCGCCACAAGAAAAAAGCTCCAAATTGTCGGGAGGCGAAAAATTTGGTACGTGCTATAAGGCCCTTTCGGCAATTGAAAAACTGGTAAATGAACGAAGTATTCAATCGAGGTTGCCACAATTGAATTAAGGCCTGTTCCAAGGCCCAAAAGTTGAATTTATTGGTGTAGATCGAAAAAACAGACCACATCCAGAAATTGTCAAATCTGCACCAAAACCGTAAGGCAACTTCGGCCAGCACGAATTTATGTTGTTGCACTTGCAAGAATTTCCGATAGCGAGAGTGTTCGCGGTCCAAAACAAACGAAGACGTAAAACCAACATAAAACTTGGTTGAAAATTAGCAATGTGGCTGAAACGAATATACACCGCCTGAGGGTGCTTGAAACATTGAAGGGTGACTGACAAGTCATCCCAGGATCTGCAAAAGAAAATACTCTGCATCGAAGTGCCTTTGAGCAAGGCTTGAAGTTTCGAATTGGCCCGTGAATGTAATAACACATATTGGCCCATCAATACCGTTTGAAGCATCCGAAAAGCAAAAAAGACATCAACAGAAGGGAACAACGAGAAAGAAGTCAATAGTGCAAGAACCAGAATACAAGAATGAGCCACGGCCAAAGTTCGCATAATGTTGGCTACTTTTGAGCCAGAGAATTTCAAATAGGCTGCTAGTCAGAATTGCATCAATAACGCCACCGTCATGACCTTGAGGACGACTTCATCCGTAAAGGCCCCCTTGTGCTTGCAGGGGTCGATACCCATGGCCACGCTTGCGCGTTGAATGGTTTTTGAAGCATCATCGGGTTGGTTTTGCCACCATTCATTGACCTTTTCCAAGTTCTTCTCCAGGATGTCCTGTTTGGGCTGTGGTAGCTTCAGGGCTTTCAACCACTTGATGTATTGAGTGTCCGACAATGATGTGAGTTGATTGTCAACGAGCCAAGTGTTCACGGAGCCCGAAGAGATAAGCAGAGTCGAGGGGTCAAAGGTCGTAGAAGCGGCAGGTTGTCCTTGAAGTGCGCGTCCAATCGGTGTCGTGGCCGGAGTAGAGCCCTGAGGTGCCGTACCTGGTGAGGTAGTAGCGGCCGATTTGACCTTGGCCAATTCTGCCTCTAGTTCAAGAATGCGTTGTTGGCTTGCCACGTCAGCCGAAGGTTGAGTCGAAAGTCAAGATTGAAGAAGTTGAGCAACGTCTTTGGCCATGTTTTGGGTGGCTTCCTTCTGGTTGAGAAATTGGCCTGCTGAACGAGCTCGAAATGTAGCAAGTTGGTCCAAATCCACATTGCGGGTGCGTATTGTGATACCAATTCGGCCACAAATACTGTAGAGCCTATGTTGTCAAAAGGAAGAACGAAGGTTTCTCTTCCGTATGCAACCCGACGAAGCCAGGTATTGTGCAAGCCCTGGTACAAGAACTTCCAGAGTGAAACTTGTAAAGAATCCATCCCTTCAATGTCCTTGTAGCTTGAGAATCTGCTTTGTCGAATTCTGAAGGGAAAGTCCAAACCATTGATCTTGTTGAAGTCGTGGAAGTCAACATCAGGTTTCCGGTTCTCCACTGGTGAAATTTCAATTGGTCTGCATGTATATCCTTCGTTGACCGTGAAACTTGCTCCCGAAAATGACATAGGTCTCGGCGATCTCGGTGTGAAAGAATGGCGTTGAGGTGCAAAATTGGCATTGTTGGGGGGTGTCTGTGAGCACGGAGGCGGTGTAGGCGAAAAAGGTGTCGTAGGTGAAGTCCATGGTGGGCGTGTTGGGAACGATGAAGATGTAGGTGGTGAAGGCGGGATTCCGAATGGGTTCCAAAAAGGTCGATGGGTCGTCATTGCATAGTGCATTGGGCCGCGAAACGCAGGTACTGCTTGGTGCCATCCATGTTGATGACGAGAAGGTGTGCCAGAGCGATCCGGCTGAAAAGAAGAAATTCCATTCATATCCGCGCTGTATTGAAAGATCAGGTCCTGAAACGCCATGATGTAGAAAGGGTCACGAGATAATAGGTCAAAATGCGCTCGAACTGCCGAATGAAAGCTGCGGAAAATGTCGAGGTGAGACAAGGGTAATGTGTAATTGAAATAGGGTGAGACATAATACGTGGTCCCAGTGTGTGAAACGTAAAGTGAAAACGAATCGAACCAAAGAATCAAAAACAGAAGCATGCAGCGATTCACAAACCTTTTGAGAAAGAAGTGGCGTCAATACCGAATATCGAAAGAAGCATTGTTACTCCAAAATGATCGGGCAGGGCCACTAGGCTCACTGTATCGATGACGTAGAATAGTCGATACTTGTTCCGGTGCTCCTCAAGGGTAAGAAGTTCACCAACGAGATCTGAAGTGGTAGGTCGAGTGTCGAGAACGAGGTCTGCCTTCATGGTGCTGGTCGCGAGAGTGGTCTTCATGGTATGATGGGCGGCGATCTCGGCGGCTGTAGGTTGAATTGTCCCAAGAAGCATCGTCGTGCCAAGATCGGCGAGCATAGTCCCGAGAGCCAGAGGCAGCGGTCTCGCGGTGGCTCGGTGTGTCGCGAGAGTCGTCTGGGGGCGGTTCCGAAGGTTCTGGGGCGTCGGCAGAAGGGTCAGGTCGTACTGGACGTGCAGAATCATCAGAAGGTTCCGAAGGTGCATTGGTCTCCGTTGTCTGGTGTGTGATCAAGCTCGGGAAAACGAAGTGAGTGAAGGCAACATAGCATATGAATGCCGCGCTTGAGTTCATAGCTGTTGCATTGTCTTTGCCCTTGGCTATGCCCGTAAGGTTGCACAAGCGTTGAATTTGGTCATTTCCTCCAGCAAGGGCACGAATGCATTTTGGTGAGCGGCAAATGGCCAACAGGCATGATGGGTTTTGTTCCTTGCCAATTTTGTAGAGCTGAGAAGTACAGATCTTGACAGCATAGCCGGAAAGGGTGTCGATGTCTGCGATCTCAGAGAACATTCCGAAGAACCCGTAACATGGGTATTGAGTTGGTATGCCAGCTTCGTTTTTTGTCCAAGTTGCCGGGCGAATGCAGTCTTCCGCCAGAATTTTGGCAACTGTTTCCCAACTCGTTTTGTGGTAGATCAGGTAGGTGCCCATGTGTTCGCCACGGTAGATTGGTTTCTTTGGCAATCCTGTGGGTACCGTGATGGTCAGCAGGTTCTCTGGCTCGATGTAGAAGGCCTGCGGTTGCCTCGCAAGGTCGATGTCCAGCAAGTTGAATTGTGCAAAGGCCCTGGCAATGTTCCTGACGGTGGCTTGGCTTGCTTTGATATAAATACGATGGTTGTTGACGGTACGGTATGGTTGAGCCAGCTGTTCGAACATCGCGTCGACGAATTGGTTGAAGAGCTGCGAGATAGCCGGAGTCAATGATTGGCGTAGAGAAACAACATGGTCGGGTCCAAGCTCCGTCAGGCAGCGGACCCTAAGGGGGTCATTGGCTGCCTCAACCATTTCACTGAGGTCGATGTCATTCGTGTCGAACTTGGTGATCGAAATCGTTTCTGCAACCTCAGAGTTTTCACTGTCGCCGTCAGGAAGTCGGAAAAACACAGCGCCGAGTGGTGCTGAAGTGTGGGTTGGTGGGTTGGTTGGTGGTTCCGGTGGTGGTGGATCGGTAGAAGAATTGGGTCGAGTATTGTGGTGATGGTAGTTGTCGGTGTAGTGACTGTCGTTCCATGTACCCCAGGTGTCATCAGCATCGGGAGTGAAAATGTAGTTCGAATTCGATGGGTTCGCAGCTGGTCGAAGTACGACTTCACGGCCTCTGAATCGGTGGCGGGGCGTCGCGGAACGTGAACGTGGGCGAGATCGATGACGTCGAGGAACCACGGGAGAGCGGCGTCGTGGTGGTGAGCGTCGTCTTTATGAAGATGGGGTTCTGCGGCCCTTGTCGGGTTTCGTGAATGATCGATGACGAGGGAGAGGAGAACGAGGTCGCTCTGCACGTGAAGAAGAATAGCGATGGCGATGAGAATGTACAGAAGGTCGATGGGAACGTGGTCGTGGAGTCCTAGATCTTGGTCGGCGTGTTGGGGATGATGGAACTGGTAGTTGGTGAGGAGGAGCAATGGCTGGGGCAGGTCCGGAACGTCAGGTTCGGTAGGTCTGGCTTTCGGTGCAGGTGGAGGCGTGGCGATCAATGGTGTTGTAGTTGTAGGTGGCGGTGCCGGTGGTGTAGGATTCGGTGGAGGTTCATCTTGTTGAAGAAGGAGTTGACGTTGTTCTTGTGCTCGTTGAGAATCCATGATCAATAGTTGCTGAGCTTGAATAAGTCGAACAGATTCAGCCAGTTGTTGTGCAGTGGAACCCAGGGATGCAAGTTCAGGTGACACGGATGAAGTCGGTGCCGTCGTAGGTGCCGGTGGTGTAGCGTGAGGAGGGGTTTTCGGAGCTGGCCTGCGCGGTCGATCCGGTCTTTTGTCAGAGCGATGCCTGGGAGCTGCCTTGACTGCTGGGGGCCGTGGTGAAGGCTCATTTGGAGGGACAGTCGATGCGTCCATCTGTAATGGAGGTTGAATGTGGTGAGGTGGGTATGGAGAACTGGGCAAAGGTGTCGGTGTCATAGTCGATGTAGGTGGTGTAGTCGATGTAGGGGATGGAGCCGGAGGGGAAGGCCACGTGGGTGGAGCGGTGGGTGCCATAGGAGATGGAAAAGTCGACGGAGCGGTGTGCACCATAGTTGGTTCAGGGGCCAAAGGCGAAGGCATGGTGGGTACGAGCTGTGGACCTGGTACTGCATGAGGAGCCGAAGTCAATGAGGTGAACGGCAACGATGTTGGGGTTGATGTAGACGGCATGAGCGAAGCTGAGGATGACCATGTAGGATGCAAGGCCGAGGGATGTCCAAATAGATGTGCATTCGGCGTTGATTGCTGCCACGTCGAAGATGGGTTCGCAGGCTGCGGTGGAGCAGGCCATGACGTTGGCGGAGTGTTCCACGGATGCATCGCTCCAGTAGATCAAAACAAAAGTGAACAATCACATACAGGATTCAGTCCCTAAATGCCTAAAAAGTCGTGCGATTATTCCCTGCACCGGGACCGTGGTCAAGTCTTGCCGCAATGGCATGAAACAGCTTCCAAGTTCCAACGAATTAGATGCACAAAATGTTTCACCTCACCAGACAACCATCAAAAGAAAGAGACACCACACCTGAAAGACGTGTGCCTGCCTGTTCACAATGTCTTGACATGTTTTCGTGTAGCTGCAAAGATTGCTGCAAAAAACGGAGGTTTCCGAAGTTCAGCACGGCTTCACTTGAAAGAACAGATCACTGGGATCCCTGGGACATCCGGAGCAGCAGGAGATCTCAAAATGGTTGACGAACCGTAAGGCCAACTGTTGCGACTTACTTAGATGAATTACCAACTTAAAATTCGTAAATTCGGTAGTCGGGACAGTCATCACTCACCCTAAAAAGGGTTGCCTCAATTGGCTCCATGGCACCATGTCGGAGCCACCATGGAAATCACACTAGACAAGAATGGATCATTATATGATCCGGCAGGAACTGAATCCTGAAACATGCAAACCAGCCTAGATCGTTAGATTGCTAAAAGAGCCATATGAGGTACTTCTCGAAAACTAAGTAGGGCATCCAATATTGTCAAACGTAGTTAAAACCAGAGCCCAAAGAGTTTTGACCAGCATGTTGAAAATCCAAAATAATGTTTCAGCGATTGTTTCCCAAAAAGACCCAAAGTTCGTCGGCGACATGTTCTCGGCGAAAATATGTCAAAAAATCATAATACTGTCGGCGATATGGTTTCGGCGAAAATCTGAGGAAGGTTCTGATGCATGCAATACAGATTGTGGCAACCGTGTAGGTTCGAAACAACGCAGTGTAACAGCTTGATCAACAGTTGAAACCAAATTTTGCAGGTACACAGAGTTGATCAGACTCTGCTTCCAGCACGAGTGGATAGCTTCGTTGGGTGCAGTCTCCACTGTGCTCTGCACCCCCCTGCAAATTAGTGAAAACCAATAAGAAGTTTTACATCTGTTCAGATGGTACACACACACACAAACTTAACACAACTTGACACACACACACACATAACTTCCCGCCCTCCTCCACACACACTACACACAAACTTCACATACACAAACTTCACATACACAAACTTCACAGACAATAACTTCACACACACAAACTTAACATAACATACATAACACACACACACATAACTTCACACACACACACAAACTTAACACAACTTGACACACACACATAACTTCACACACACACAAACCCTCCACACACACACACAAACCCTCCACACACACACACACACAGACACACACACACACACGTGGCACAAACTGACATCTACCTTCGTTTCACGTGGCAGGCGTGGCACTCATGGCACTGGGTGGCGCGCTTGGACTGGCTTGGGCGCCTGTGACGCCGCGGCACTTTGCGTGGCAGGCGTGGCACAACCTGACATCCACCTTCGTTTCACGTGGCAGGCGTGGCACAAACTGACATCTGCCGTCGTTTTGCGTGGCAGGCGTGGGACAGATGGTACTGGGTGGCGCCCTTGGGCCGGGATTTGGCGCCTGGGGCGCCGCACCACTTTGCGTGGCAGGCGTGGCACAACCTCACATCCACCTTGGTTTCACGTGGCAGGCGTGGCACAAACTGACATCTGCCGTCGTTTTGCGTGGCAGGCGTGGGACAGATGGTACTGGGTGGCGCCCTTGGGCCGGGATTTGGCGCCTGGGGCGCCGCGCCACTTTGCGTGGCAGGCGGGGCACAACCTCACATCCACCTTCGTTTCACGTGGCAGGCGTGGCACAAACTGACATCTGCCGTCGTTTTGCGTGGCAGGCGCCTGGGGCGCCGCGCCACTTTGCGTGGCAGGCGTGGCACAACCTCACATCCACCTTGGTTTCACGTGGCAGGCGTGGCACAAACTGACATCTGCCGTCGTTTTGCGTGGCAGGCGTGGGACAGATGGTACTGGGTGGCGCCCTTGGGCCGGGATTTGGCGCCTGGGGCGCCGCGCCACTTTGCGTGGCAGGCGTGGCACAACCTCACATCCACCTTCGTTTCACGTGGCAGGCGTGGCACAAACTGACATCTGCCGTCGTTTTGCGTGGCAGGCGTGGGACAGATGGTACTGGGTGGCGCCCTTGGGCCGGGATTTGGCGCCTGGGGCGCCGCGCCACTTTGCGTGGCAGGCGTGGCACAACCTCACATCCACCTTCGTTTCACGTGGCAGGCGTGGCACAAACTGACATCTGCCGTCGTTTTGCGTGGCAGGCGTGGGACAGATGGTACTGGGTGGCGCCCTTGGGCCGGGATTTGGCGCCTGGGGCGCCGCGCCACTTTGCGTGGCAGGCGTGGCACAACCTCACATCCACCTTGGTTTCACGTGGCAGGCGTGGCACAAACTGACATCTGCCGTCGTTTTGCGTGGCAGGCGTGGGACAGATGGTACTGGGTGGCGCCTTTGGGCCGGGATTTGGCGCCTGGGGCGCCGCGCCACTTTGCGTGGCAGGCGTGGCACAACCTCACATCCACCTTGGTTTCACGTGGCAGGCGTGGCACAAACTGACATCTGCCATCGTTTTGCGTGGCAGGCGTGGGACAGATGGTACTGGGTGGCGCCCTTGGGCCGGGATTTGGCGCCTGGGGCGCCGCGCCACTTTGCGTGGCAGGCGTGGCACAACCTCACATCCATCTTCGTTTCACGTGGCAGGCGTGGCACAAACTGACATCTGCCGTCGTTTTGCGTGGCAGGCGTGGGACAGATGGTACTGGGTGGCGCCTTTGGGCCGGGATTTGGCGCCTGCCACTTTGCGTGGCAGGCGTGGCACAACCTCACATCCACCTTCGTTTCACGTGGCAGGCGTGGCACAAACTGACATCTGCCATCGTTTTGCGTGGCAGGCGTGCGACAGATGGTACTGGGTGGCGCCCTTGGGCCGGGATTTGGCGCCTGGGGCGCCGCGCCACTTTGCGTGGCAGGCGTGGCACAACCTCACATCCACCTTCGTTTCACGTGGCAGGCGTGGCACAAACTGACATCTGCCGTCGTTTTGCGTGGCAGGCGTGGCACAAACTGACATCTACCTTGGTTTTGCGTGGTAGGCGTGCCACTTATAGTACTGGGTGGCGCCTTTGGGCCGGGATGCGGTCCTTCCGGCATGTGTCTTCTTTCCTCGTGCCTCGGCATGTTTGCTGTGGTCGAGAGGCAGGCCTGAACTGCAGCAACGCTGTGCAGCGCAGACAGACATGACAGATGCTGTTTCTTGCATGCAAACTTTCATCATGTCGTTCTGTTTTGGTTGCTTTGGCCCAACGAGACTTTGCAGACAACAGCTCTAGCACGCATGGCATGTTTGATTTTAGGCATGTTTAAGTTTGGTCATTTGCATGCAAAGATGCGGTCCTTCCGGCATGTTTCTTCGTTCCCATGCTTCGGCATGTTTAAGTTTGGTCATTTGCATGCAAAGATGCGATCCTTCCGGCATGTTTCTTCTTTCCGTGGGCGTCGACATGTTTGATTTTGGCATGTTGAAGTACTATCATCTTCTGTCGGCCTTCTACGTGCGTCGGCATGTTTCATTTTGGCATGATTAAGTTTCGTCGTTTGCATGCAAAGATGTGGTCCTTCCGGCATGTTTCTTCGTTCCGCGTGTTTCGGCATGTTTGATTTTGGCATGTTTAATATCTTTCTTCTGTCGGCCTGTTACATTCCACACGCACACACACTTCCGGCCAGGTGCTGCTTTTGCCCGTGGTCGAGAGGCAGGGCTCAACTGCGCTGAAGCAACGCTGTGCGGCGCAGACATGACAGATGCTGGTTGCATTCCACATACACACACACACACACTTCCGGCCAGGTGCTGTTCTTGCTTGTGGTCGAGAGGCAGGGCTGAACTGCGCTGCAGCAACGCTGTGCAGCGCAGACAGACATGACAGATGCTGTTTCTTGCATGCAAACTTTCATCATGTCGTTCTGTTTTGGTTGCTTTGGCCCGACGAGACTTTGCAGACAACAGCTCTAGCACGCATACCACTACAACACAACTACAACTAGTCAGTCAAGGTGAAGACGCGGTCATAGGATCATCTCCTGTTGCTCTGGTCGTTTTAGCCCAACGTGGAAAGAAACGATCGGTGCAGTGTAATTCATTCTGCTTTGGTGACCTTAGCCCAACGTGGAAAGAGGCCGCCGAAGTAGACATTGCAGAGGATAGTGTTACCATCATTACGACCACAATTCCAACTAGTCATTTGCATTTGTTTCGTGAAGCCATGGCGGTGGAAAAACGTGCTAATGGTTGGCGCGCCCGCCGCAAGAAGGACGGCAAGACGTTCAACGGACCGTTGCGTGCGACTGAAGTGGCCGCAAACGAAGATGCGCGGCAAATGGAGGAAGCAGCAGCCGTCTCCAGTGAGCGGTTACAAGAAGTTTTGGATATACTATCGGGCTCGCTTGCAGCCCTGGACGTGACCGCTGGACCGTCCGTGACCCAAACTGGTTCCAATTGGCGTGCTCGCGTGAAAACCAGCGGAGCAACTGTCAATGGTCCGACACGGCAGGCCAAAGCAGCTGCCGAAGAGGATGCGCGCTTGCTGCAGCAAGCGCAGCAAATATCGAGCGCGGAGGTGCACAAAGTGGCCGAGCGTTTGCAGAAGGCGGCCGCAGATGTTCGTGGTGTGGTGTCTGTTGCCAAACATGGTGTCGGTTGGCGCGCTCGTGTGAAGGGTGCCCAAGCAGCAAACGGCCCTACGAGGTCATCCAAGGCTGCTGCAGACGTCGATGCCAGTCAACTTCAGGCTGCGCTGCAGATTTCTGCCAAAGAGCTACAGTCTGTTGCTCAGCGGCTGCAGCGGGAGGCTGTTGAAGTAGTTGCAAGGAGTAGCCGAGAAGCTCGGTTTGATGAAGTCATTTTGACTGAGATGCGTGATGCATTGGGACTGCAGCGGCAGCAGAAGCGAGCCAGACTGCGTGCGAAAAATGTCGCGGATGATTTCGACCCTGAGCTGGCCTCGAAGAGTGTGCAGCTTTTGGTCTCTGCTTTTCAGGATGTGGAAGCATTAGCACCCCGCAGCGAAGGTGCGTGGATGGTGGAATTGGGCTTTCACACTAGAATGTGACTACCGAGCTACAGCACGGCGACTGTTGTGAAGCACAGTGCCGGATGCCAAGCAATCCAAGTCGATGCGGTCCTTCCAGCACGGCGATCTGTCCTGGTACTATTTCAGGTCCTTGCGGGAAAGTTGCCCTGACTCCAGTGATTGCAATTGAATGTGTTGAATGCTGCGGCCTTCAGGACACCGTGGACGTCGTAGCATTAACTTTCCGAGAAAGGAATCTTACTGTCGGATGCTGGGATGCTTGGTCCGCCGTGTCTTCTCTCGGACAATGCGGACCAAACTTCCCAGAATCTGATCGCTTTTGATGCAGAATCGAGTCGTTCGTGGCTGGTCTGTTTGACTTGACGCAGAAGAAACTGTCGGAAAAGGGATGTCGCTAAGTAATTTGTTTGGCGCAATGTCGGATGCTGGGATGTCTGGTCCGCCGTGTCTTCTCTCGGACAATGCGGACCAAACTTCCCAGAATCTGATCGCTTTTGACGCAGAATCAAGTCGTTCGTGGCTGGTCTGTTTGACTTGACGCAAAAGAAACTGTCAGAAAAGGGATGTGCAAAGAAGTATGCTCATTGACCTTGCCGTAATGCAACAAGGTGTCTATGCTCGTGTCGAAAACTGAATTTTATGTTGCACGCGTTGCTTTGACAACCAGCAACCTATACGCGTTCTGTCCTTTTGCGGCCAGGTACTTTTCCGCTTCGGCGAGAGAAGCGTGTGTGGCACGACATTGTTATTGTCGTTTTGACCACCAGCTCCAGAACATCGCTATCCTTTTGCAGCCAGGTACTTTTCTGTTCCGGTATCGTCATCGCGCCTGTGACCGTAGGGCAGGCGCGGTTTTGTTGGTGCATGCTTTGACATTGGTTTGGCGCAATGGTTTGCAAAGAACCATGCTCAGTGACATTGCAGTAATGTGACCGTCAGTTCTTTTGGTTCTTAAAATTTGTGACTTTGCATCGCAGAAAGATTTTTTGTCTCGAACTTTTCTTTGACGGGCGGTTTCTGTGATGATGCGGTTCCTCTGATGTGGCCTGGCGGTGCTTCTGCTGTAAGTGTTGCGGCAGAGTTGCTGGCAGGCCCCATGTGGGGAGGTAGGGAGGGTGGGCCAGGCTGCCCGAGCGGGCAGCCTGGAAAAAGACCGACCAGGTCAAGACTACGACGCAACGCTATTACCCAACAGACAGCATGCTGAACCACTCAACATGCAACCGCTTTTTTTTTCCAGCCTCGACGGTCTGCCCGGCGCAGCCCTGGGTCCGCGAGCGGGTTGGGCCGGGTCGCGCGGGTGAGAGCTGACGTGCGTGAGCAGTGCAGAATCAATTCTGCCACCGAATCTTCAGGAACAGTTACAGATACAGCATCAGTTCGACCTTGCGAGTCAGTTCCCAGCGTCTGTGGCTGGACGGTCCAGGCAGAGACCCTGGGTTTCCTGTGTTTGCTCTGCGTCAAGGTTTGATGCAATCGAGGCACGTGGATAACGGTTTGCGGTGTCACTGCAGACCGGATGCAGACTCTTGCGGTATAACAGCTGTCGGAGCACTGGAAAGCATGCATGCAGTCTGCCAGACTATATGCTCTTTATCGATTGACGCGCCGTGCGAAGATACATTTGATGCTAAGTCCTCCTTCCATAACTGCTGAATGCTTTTGGCAAATGCCATGCCACCATTTTCAAAAAGTTGTACGAAGCATTACGTTGATCAGTTCAGCGCGAAATCGTGGAGATCTGTACGATTTCTCGTTTGACTGATCAGCGGAACGCATCGTACAATTTCTTGAAGAACGGTGGCATGGCATTTGCAAAAAGCATTCAGCAGTTGCGCAAGGACAAACACTATATGCTCCTGAACACGATGCAAATGTGATCGAAAGAAAAGATGGCGTTCGTCCCAGCTCAGAACAGGTTCTGTGCAAACAGTTGCAGCTATTTGTATGTCACTGTCAACAGCTGTCGTGGGCGCATTGATGCAATGTGCGAAGATGATGCCTGCGATAGCGAAGTTTATACTAACAGCTTGTGTCGGCACATTGATGCGCTGTGCGAAGATGATGCCTGCTGAAGAAAGTTTACTTTATTGTCAGTTCGTACTTGCGGAAGTTATAAGTAAGTTGTGGTAGTTATAGCAGTTGTAGCACATATAAGTGAACTTATGGAAGTTATGGAAGTTATGTTTTCCTTGAAAACAACTATGTTCCATAACTTCGATAAGTTTAAATAAGTTGTTATAACTTATATAAGTTTTTAGGTTTTCAAAATTTTGGTGTTTAACATTTTTCATTGTCCAGAGGACCGCGCTGTAGCCAGGCATTGCTTTCAAAGAAGGCACATATGAGAAAAAAAAAGCAATGCTTTTTTAAGGACGCTAACTGTGGCAACGAGGTGACGTATGTAATCTTGTAGAGTTTGCTACAGTTTTTTTTTATGTATCTTTTTGTATCTTTATGTATCTTTACGTATCTTTATGTATCTTTATGTATCTTTTTGTTTCTGACGTATCTTTACGTATCTTTATGTATCTTTCAAAACCGTTCCGGAAGATACGTACGTATCTTTACGTATCTTTATGTATCTTTCAAAACCGTTCCGGAAGATACGTACGTATCTTTACGTATCTTTATGTATCTTTTCAACCGGTTTCGAAAGATACATAAAGATACATAAAGATACCTAAAGATACATTAAGATACATTAAGATGCATGGATGATGAAACATGAGCTATTATTGAATTGAAAAATCTAGGCTAGCAGCATGTGACACACTTTCCTGCGGAAAATCGTTTCCGCAATGCTTTGCGCCACCAAAATGAAACAACAAATGCAAACAGAAGCTGCGCATCAGATCCAGTGAGCAACGCGAAAATATTGATTTTTCACGTGCTATATCGAAAATTTGACAGAAAAAACAAAGAAAAAGGGTATAATCTTCAAGTTTAGGATTTTTGCAGCAAAAAAAAAAGTTTTCATAACTTATATAAGTTTTCAGGTTTTGCATTTTTTGGTAAAAGGAAAAAACCAGCTGAGAACTTATTTTAGTTATAACTACTTATAAGTTGTTATATCTACAGTATCTATCTTATAACTTACCCTAACTTCATGCTTCCCGTAAGTATACTTATCGAAGTTGTAGTTAGTACAACCATAGTACAACATACTTATAAGCAACTTATAAACAACTTAAAGTTCAGCAAGTACGAACTGACAATAAAGTATCAGAGTGCGACAGTTGTTACGAGAAGGAAGTGTGTCATCCGATGAATTGAGGCGAGGTAGCTACCATTATTTGTATTTTGCTCTACTGCCTTATGATGCCATGTAGGCAGATGTCGCGAGAGCTTCATGTCATGGGATGGTACACTGTCAACAGCTGTCGTGGGCGCATTGATGCAATGTGCGAAGATGATGCCTGCGATATTGAAGTTTGTGTTAACAGCTTGTGTGGGCACATTGATGCACCGTGCAAAGATGATGCCTCTCCTCTTGAAGAGAGTTTATCACACTGCGACAGTTGTTCGAGAAGGAAGTGTGTCATCCGATGGATTGAGGCAAGGTAGTTTCCATAGCTCCTGTGGCCACATTGAAGCACTGTGCGATAGTTGATGCGAGAAGCAAATGCGTTATCCGATGAATCATAGCGGCAAAACTTCGAAAGGTGCAGCTGTGTTTGTTTCTCATGCGCTTGTCTGCACCGGTGTCGTGGGCCAGTAGTTGACAAGCCAAGAGGAACAGGAGCGTTGTAGGCTAAATTCTGCACTGCCCATGGACAGCTGTTTTGTTGCAATTTCAGCGTGATCGCATCTTCTGATACTACCTGCCAGGTACTGACCTCATCGCGTACATGGTCCACGCCGACACCCGCACTCACACACACACACAGACACACACACATACACACACACAGACAAACACCCACACACACACACACACAGACAAACACACACACACAGACAAACACACACACACAGACAAACACACACACACACCCACGCACGCACGCACGCACGCACGCACGCACGCATACACGCCCACGCACACACACACACACACACACCCACACACACACACATCATCCAAACGCCAGTCGTGGGCCATCCGTTTTCGTGATGGTCTGCGCTGTACGTTTGCGGACACATAATCAATGGTCACGCATCGATTGCCCTTCGCCGCACTTCCTGGCGTGGGGCATCTTTGATCGTGGCCGCACACCACACACACATACTCGCACACACACACACACCTCACACACAAACACAACTCATCCATACACAACTTACTCACACATACTCGTCCACACATAACTTACTCCACACCTATCCTTCACCATCTCTTTTCTCCTTCTTGCTTACCCCATGCCGTCTTTGCCTTTCTTTTGTTGCTTGTTGGAAGAAGTTGACTTGTGGGGTTATCCGGTCCTTTAATTTGTTAGAGACATGGTATGGACATATGATGACACAAAAAGATTCAGTTGGTAGAAAAGTGATAGGACATTGATATCATGATACCAGGCGAGACTATTATGACAAACTGATGTATTCATGGAATTTGATATAGATATATGCATAAACACTTTAATATGAACCTACTGGAATTCACATTTATTCACCACCACAATGGGGCACCACCTCTAAGTGCTTCTGCTGTCATGACTTCGAGAAACTACAGGAAATCCAGGTTCATCTCACTGATATCTATCCCGCTTGGTTTTCCGTACTCGTTTGTTTCACCCACCAAGATGTGGACAATGTAGTGGAACTGTCTCTCATGAAATCTTGGGAAACCCCAAGCAGCCCAAGCACTGGACCTTGACCAATCAAATGGACCTTGACCATGCTGGATTTTTTCCAGGTCCTGAACATATCTCCAAGTCCGCAACGCCCCCGACAGGACACGCATCAGCTTTTCATCCGCGGCTCAACTGTTCTTGTCATGAACATCATCAGCATCACGCGCCACCAATGGGTGACCATGCACTGCACACCACCAGGAGAACAGAAATTCTCTGGATCAGAATTCAAACAAATCCTTCCTATTGGTGGCATAATGTTTTCAATTGAATATTTTTGGTCATCACCAAACGTTTTGTGTGATCATTCCTATGCTTATTGGAAGAACAGAATTCACAACAACCTTCTTTTCAACGTGCCACAGGTGTGTACGGGTTCCATTTAAGTGGCACCGATGATCACCTTTTTGCTATTGACAAATCAGGGGGGCCAAACTGCCAACCGATTCCCAGGCGTAGATGAAATCTTTCATCCGTCAGCTAGGCTTCAACAGAGCAAGCGCAGTGGATTTTTTTCCGAGTGCGGAACATGTTCTTTCGAGTCAGTCACTGCAGCCTGCACATGTCGACTTACCCTCTGGTAAACTAACATAGCTATTGGAAATCACCATTTTTAATGGGAAAATCCACTATAAATTGTCATTTTCAATAGCTATGTTAAATTACCAGAGGGTAAAACAATTGACTATGCCTGTTATTTTTAGTTGCGGCTTCATGGGGCATCTGATGTGTCTAACAACTTGGAATGCGGTTTCTGCTTTTGACCCAAGCTTCAAGACAGGAACCCCACATCAAATGACAACATATTACGACCCTACAGTCTTCCCCTGGTTTTGAGCAGGCGCCACAACATCTGAGCAAATTATTCTCACCAAACTTGCTTTATTAGCTAATTCTCATCATAAATGTGGTGAGGTGGGCCAGTGAAGTCGGAACTTCAGTGTGTGCCTTTTTCCAATTGTTGGGATTTAACAATCATACAGTATAAGATCATATGAATCACATATATATATATACACGTATGTATTATGACTCGATTTTGATCCACTCAAGAGCGCTCTGCGGGGCATGTCAGTTGGTTACACTTCTGTCCTATGTGCGTGTCATCCTGTGCAGGGGCCATGCAAAACTTCACACCGGTGCCCTCCTGCTCTGTGCTCACGGCCAGCAGTCGCGACATTTGCGCAACTCTACCACAGCTCTTGGCTGACCGGCATGGCTCAGGTGGTTGCAACCGTCGCTATGGTAGCATGACCCACCTCGCGTGATATGCACAGTTGGAGGGGCTTTTGCCTCCCTATTGGCCTCTCTTAGGCCAAGGATCTCACGGGCGCGCTGCTCGCAGGTCGCCTTCAGGACGTTCTTCTCCCTGTCCAAGTCCTCATTCTTCTTGGTCAGGTCGGTGATCTTCTGCGTGAGCTCGGCCACCTCGTTCTGGTCGGCAGCACGGCTTGGTCTGACTGCTTGAGCCTGTTGCTTCGCAGTCTGCAGCGCAGCTGTCAGCTCGGCAATCTTCGCGTCCTTGCTGGCATTGGCTCGTGCAGCCATCGCGTTGGCATTCTTGGAGTGCTGCAGCGCACCTTGTATATCATCCACCTTGTCACAAAGCTGATCTCCTCTTTCACGTTGACGTCGCACCTGCTCTTCCAGGTTGATGTCATTTTGGGCCTGGTCGTACCTGTCTTTCAGCTCCTCGTGCTCGGTTCTGAGTTCTTGGAGATCTCTCTTGTAGCTCGCCGAATCCGCCAGGCACATGTTGGTCTTGGCGCTGTAGTTGTCGGCGCAGTCTATCCATGATGTGATCTCCGTCTTGGCTTCGCGTAGGTCATCTCTGAGTTCATCCAGTTCTCCTTGTTGATCTTGGATCTTCTTCTTGGCAGCACGATTTGCTGCGTTCACATCCATGACCTTCCGCTTGAGTGCAGCAATGCGATTCGCCATCATGTCGGGATCGCCTTCTTCGTCCACATCCATCGCTTCTGTCGTGTCTTCCTCCTTCACGGCCTGCAAAGGCCTGTAGAGCTTCTTCGTCACCTTGTAGGTCACATACTTCAGAATCTTGTCCATGTTCACGGCGAGGATCACGGTGAGGAAGATGGAGATGTAGACCCCGAAGTAGTTGGCATAGTTCGGGATGCTGTTGTTCTTCGCAACTGCATTGGAGTCAGGGACATAGGTCTCGTCAAACTCTTGAGCCGTTGCACCACTCGCACACGTTGCCACCAGCATTGGTAACATGCTTCGTGAAAACAAACTCAGCAAAACAGCTCCATGACTGATCTTCGGCTGTTTGATGCCCTTGACAACGTCGTCCATCAGCTCGTCATCGGACTTGTGAAGGTCGTGCTCTGTGTACTCTTCCAGTGCTGGGAGAATTCTCGTCACCACCTTGTGATCAGGCACGTTGAAAAACCTGACGATTCCAGTTGTCAACAAAAGTAGCATGCAATCATGAACCATCGGCTTGGTCAATGAGTCAGCCGTCATAGCTTCTGTAGGCACCAAAGTTGCCATTCGCAGTTTTCCAGAAACTCTTGATTCTTTCAAACTCAAAACATACAAGCGCTGCGATTTGTCTTGAGGCAGCGTTCGTCGTCCAGTGATGAGTTCAAATAGATCTCGGCAGTCTCCATAAAAGTCCATTGGGATCTTAGGATCGGCAGCTTCTTGAATCTGCACAAGCTGCTTGATCGTGGGAGCTTTGGCAGGATGGTGTAGTTCGGCCAGTCTAACCATGATCATAGTTGAGGCTTCCATTCCACCAACCATAGACAAGGTTTCAGCATGTGAAGTGCTGTAGGAAATTCTTTTCGCCTTGGATCCACTGGCATGAAGAATGTGGAAGATTCCACCATGGTTCTCCACTCCATGTTCGCCTTCTCCATCTTGAAATTCAGTCTCGGCTTCCAAAGTGACGTCGTGGAACTTGTCTTCCATGATACCGATCAGCAAACCTTCTTGAGCATAGCTTCGTCCTTGAGCAGCAGAGGAAGCATCGTGAATACACACCAGTCTGATGTGCTTGGCTTCCATCATCCTGTAGTGGAGTCCAACCTCGATGTACTCCGCCACTTTGATCAGGATGTCATTGGCTTGCTTGAGGTGTTGAATCTCAGCCACTGTCACCTTCGCTTGAAGAACTGATACATCTGCGATGATGTCAAGGCGTGTGGCAGTCAACCACAAAAGTGCTCCAAGGATTGAGCGAAAGGTTGATACTTCTTCTTTGGTCAGCTTTAAAGTGTCTTCTCGGTCTGGTACTGGAACAGGTCGGAGTTTGCTGGCAAACTCTTGTTGGCTGACCTTGTAGCCTGTGGGCGTTTTCTCATACTTGCAGCCACAGTGAACAAATGGTAAGGTCTGTCTGGTCACCTTGCCAAAACGCTTGAGGAACAGCTGGTGCATATGGTCCAGCCATGGTTGCTCGCCAGAAAGAGCGATGTCATCCACATGTGTCGTGGCAATTGATTCAGCTTCTGGTTCTTCTGGTCGTTGGCCTTTCCAAGAGAAAGTGCAGTCGTCCAGATGTGATGGGTGTCCACCATGTTGCTTGACAAACTGGTGCAGGCACAATTGCCATGCCAATGGGGCGTCATTCAACCCATAGACCGGCTTGACGCAGAGTAAGCCGTACTCCATAGCTTGGAGGTCTGTCATCCCCTTGAAGTCAGGGCTCAAGTCACTCAGGTGACGAAAGACGTTCAAGGGAGGTAGAAGTACCACCACTCGGCTTGGTGCATCAACTCCAGCTTCACGTAGAGCTCGTTGAATCTCGGAGAAAGAGAAACCTTTCAGGAAGGCGCCAGCGATGTCGATGGACTCGAGTCTTCGGCTGCGCTTTCGAGCAGCATGACTCAAAAGAAGTCGTTGGCTCAATCTTGTGGCAGTGGTAGATCTCGTCGTCAAGAGGTCTTTCTGGGAGTCGAAACATCCTCTGGCACAGAGTCTTGATTTCACCTTCAACTCGCCATTTGGGTATCTTTTCCACTTCCGAACCCATCTGGCATCTATGATGACCATCTCGGCCGTGAACTTGCTCTTGTGCATCTTTTTGAATGCTTTCTCCTCCACAAACTGCTTGACTTCAGCTCGATCGGCTGAATCCACCAAATGCCATAGATCGGGTGTGATGTCACCTTCGTTGATGTTGTTGGTCTCCTCGTCGACCTTGAAGATCTGAGCGGTTCTCAGGCATGCTGTTGCATCGCCGGATGTCTTGTAGGCCAAGGTGAAGAGATGTCCACATTGTCGTTGACGATGTTGGTACTCTTGGGTCAGAAAGTTCTTGGCCGTGGGCAGCATGATGCTGTAGCCAATCTTCCATTCCAGTGGGAAGTCCAGGATGATCTTGGTGTTGGCGTTGATGGTGTAGAAGCTCCGTAGGAACTCGATGTCCTTCTGCAGAATCGCCACCTTCTTGATGTCCTTCTTCACCATCGCAACCTTCTGCTTCTTCTTCTCAGATTCTTGTAGTCCTGGATCTTCTGGCTCATCTCGTTTCTTTGGAACGTTCTCTGTGTCCATCTCCTCTGAACCATCGCCATTTGGCTTTTGGTCATTCGCAGGCTTCTCCTTGGACTTTGGGTCGTAGGTGATCTCCTCCTTGATGTCCAGGTTGTAGTAGAAGTAGATGATACAGAGGTCCTCCCTGGTGTAGTTGGAGATTTTCTTCATTCTCAGGTGGTTCGCGTTCAAGTGCTCCTGCACGGAGTAGTTCTTGCCACCTTGAATCCATGTCACCAACTTGCCAGTCGTGTTGTTGGGAGGTTTGAAGGTTTTGAGAGCTCGTCCCATGATGATGCCATGCAATGGTTTCTTGGTCATGGCTTTGGAGATCTTGTCTGCCCATTCCATCGCCTTGGTGATAGCTGGTGTCTCCTTTGGAGTATTGGTCCAAGTGCTTCTTCTGAATCCATCCAATGATATAGGCCTTGTACTCGCAAAGGTGTTCCACGTACTTCATCAGGTTGTTGAGCTCGTTCTCCACAGGTTCGTTGACCATCTCAAAGTGGAACATGCCAACATAGGGCCTGATGTGTCTCAAAGAAACCAAGTAGGGCTTGCCCTGGTACTGGATCACAGCAACACCTTCATCTTGATCAAGTCGTAGTAAAAGTGCTGGGCCACGCCATCCAGGATCTCCTGCAACTTCTCTGTAGTACTCCACTTCAGACACTCCAGCGGTGAGCTTGTCAGTCTCCAGCTGGTGAGGACGATGTCGATTGGCTCTTGCGACACGATCTTCGATGATCGCTTGATGTGTCTGGGCCAAGGCAGTCTGCCTGATGCGCATAGCGCGTTCGAACACCGTCACGTCCTTCTGCATGGAGCCAAAAGTGGAAAGAAGACCTGGAGTCTCAGGGTTGTAGAACCCACGTGGAAGGATGCCAAAGACGCTCATGCTTGGTGTGGCACCTCCATAGTTGATCGTCTGGTTGTGCGCCATAGCGCTTTCCATTCCAAGTTCAGCTGGTTCTGGGTTCAGACCTTGGCGTTGAAGCTCGGCTTTCAACTTCATGATGGTGAGCTTGGTGAGTTGAACATGTCGTTCAACCAAGCCAGTTCCAGTGTGTTGTTCTGCACCTTGTCCTTGAGTCGTTCCTCTGGGACATCGAACGATGTTCATCCGTTCGAATTCACCTCCAGCTTCATGTGACATCAGAGAGGCTTGTTGGTCCAGTACAAGTCGAGCAGGTGGACCAAAGAACTGAATCCAGTTCTGAAGCATAGAGGCCAGCAACTGTTGTGCATCTTGTCCTTCAGGAACTGAGCAGGTCTTGAAGCGAGTAGCTTCATCCAGCAGGATCATGTATGTGACGTCGTCCAGGTGGAACAAGTCGAACTGAACCGTCTCGTTGAAGATGGTTGCACCTCCAGCTCGTACTTGTGGACGATTTGGCAATCTGACAAACTTCCGGCACACCACGCAGCTTTGAACTGCTTCAGCTGCAAGGGTGATCACTGGTTGAGGAAGTCCAGCTCGGCGAAGGAGGTTGCAAAAGTCTCCTGCCGGTGTGTGCCAAAGTCGTTCATGAAGGCCGACCAACAGTCTCTTGGCTGTGGTCACGTCACCAGAATCCACCAACTTGGGAAGTCGTTCAAGAACTCGCCGCAAGTTGTAGTTGGGCTTGACTGGAGCTAGTGCAGCTCGTCCATGTGCCTCGAACTCTTCATATGCTGGAATGCCAGAGCTTCTTCTTCTCGTTCATCATCAGGTCGTTCTTGAATTTGTGGTTGTGGTTCCGCTGGAACAAGTGCTGCATCATCTCGTCGAGGTGGTAGTGCAGGCTGAGCTGGGATAGATCTGGATCGTGCAGCGGGTGTCGATGGTGCTGGTACTGAATCAAGTTCGACACCATACAAGACCAGAACCCAGTCATCCTCATCTATCGCCTCGTTGATCTGGCTGAAGCTGAGCTCTCTCATGTCTTCAATCTTCAGAACTTTCCAGTGCTTCACATCGCCAATGATGAACAGCCGCAGGTAGCCAGAAGCCATAGAAAGGTGTGGTTCAGCTGAGGATTTTCTGAAAGGTCGCAGCAAAACCTTGATGGCTTTCACCTGCATGACTTCTTTGAAAAGCTCCTTGAACAAGGCAATCGCCACAGGATTGTCGATCCAGTGGGTGTAGTCGATCTTGCGGTTGGAGGCTTCTGTGAACAGGCCAAGAGCGTTGTTCACTGATTCAATGAGCAGCTTCTTCAGGTAGTGGGACTCCTTGACGTTGAACTCCTTGTCAAGCTCGTTGTCGAGTTGGACAACATCCAAAGCTTCGCGGTCTGCCGCCTTCTTCCAGTCAGTGATGGGGTCAGCCGCAGATGACGTTGACTTCAACTTTGGATTGGTCCCAGCTGCATAGCGTCCATGTCGACATTGTCCAGGAATCATAGTGTGGTCAATTCCTTTTGGGCAAAAGCGTCCCAAGGTACAGCGAACGCACTCATAGAAGTTCTCGGTCTTCACCCGCATGAGGTCGCGGTTGTGGAGGTACTTGATGATGTCCTGCCGCATTCGTTGGCACATCTGTTTCGGGTACACTGCAGCAAGAGTGGTGCGATTGTGACCACCAGTCTGCCCTTGTAGATGAGCATGTGGTTGACCTTGATGACCACTGCACCTCAAAGCTGTCTTGTTGTACTTGATGTTGCCAATCAGGGCTGTTGCCTTCTGGACAGGATCACCAAGTTCGCTGACTGCACCATGCATGCATTGATCAACTCGTTGTTTCTTCTTGCAGTCAGGGATGCGGTCAAGGCGCAAGCCTTCATCCATCATGGCACTGCCATAGGGCTGCTCCACAGTGTAGCCGCGTCCTTCTCGGGATTGTTCTTCACAGCTGTTCTGGACAAACTTCAAGGCTGGAAGATCATGAAGACGATCTTGATGTCGTAGTGCTGGATCCTTGGAACTTGATGACACACTCCAGGGTGCACAGTCTGGTGCATAGTGGATAGTGCCAGGCTTGAACTCTCGTTGGGCTTCCAGAAGCATGGCTTGATGAGAAGTGTTGTTGACGTCCCAGCCATACCTCATGTCGATTGGAGGTCCAACTGCTAAGCCTGAAAGCAAAAGCGTCAGGGAGAGTCTGCCTGAGCCACTGAAGATTTCCCAGAAGTGCCATCTCTTGTTTCTGCCCTTGGACTTGTTCATCCAACTGCGAAAGTTGGAAGGTGTCACTGGTCTGTGACCACTTTGAGTGTAGAACTCCTCTTTGATCGCCTTGTAGCGCTTCTTCAGCTTGACATGGTCTGCTCCATCAGGAAGCATGTCCTCGGTGTAGATGGGAAAGTCAGACTCCTTGTAGTGGATGTCCAGGGAGTCTTTCTCATCCTTGTTGGAGGGCTCTTCAACGTTGTTGGATGCTGCTTCCAAAGAGGCAGGCTGATGCGCATCGTCGAAGTGCACCTTCTTGACAATCTTCGGCAACTCCTCAGTTGTCGCAGAAAAAGATGTAGGCCCGCAGAGCTTGGGCTCACTGGAAAAAATGTTGTGCTTGTTGGGCTCCTTTGTGGATTCCATGGAAGGCAAAATGCCTGGTTGTGAAACAGCTTCGACAGCATCGTGGTTGTTCTTGTCCAAGTTGAGCTTGCCATCAGATTCATGGAGGACTGTCGCATTGGTGTCAGTCTTGTCGGGCTTGTCCATGATGTTGGCAGCTTTGTCGCCATTGTCCTTGTCGTCAGTAGAGGAGGATTCTTGTTGTTCACGATGTTCACGTGATTCATATTGTTGTTGTTCACACCGGTTCCCTCCTGCCTGCGTCACAGCGAAGACATGAAGCAACCGGGGATTGATCTCGGACTTTGGCCATTTCTCGATGCTGCTTGAGAGCACTTGACTGCAGAACGTGTAGGTCTCCTTTTGCACGTCCTTGGTGATCTTGGTCTCGTCAATGCCGTCGATGGCAAGGATGTAGTGTCCGCTGTCAGTCAACAGCAATCTCAGCAATCTCGATGACTGTGGCTCCTCCTTGTGGTTCATGGCGAGGAGTCCATCACCGTTGGAAAAGTAGTTGCTGAAGATGACACAGTTCATCTTCCTCAGGGAAGGATTTCCAACTAGAGCTGGGCAAAGAGAACCTTGTCCTCCAATCACTTCACCGCAGAACTTGATGGCCTTTCCAGACGACAGCAAAGGCACAGTGACTCGTCCAAGAGTCTGGTCAGACTTTCCATCAATGCCTGACACCGGTGAAGTCACGTCCTTCTCGATGGAGATCTCCTTGCCGAAGGGCTTGACACATGTTGCCACCAGATCTCGAAGGGTCTCTGATCCGATGAGTCCGCTGGCAGCTCCTGGATCAATGATCAGGCCTCGACGTTTCTGTCCTCTGACCATGAAATAGTCCGTGGCCTGGTAGTAGTTGTTGAAGGCAAAGCTGAAGGCCTCGTGGATGCGCTTCTCCGGCATGACAGCTCCATGTTCTTGTCCATGACCATCCGAAGTAGATCTTGTCCTGGTTGAAGATCTCGGGATGCTCATGAAGTCCTCTGCATCAGGCGGTGTGTGGATGTTGAACTCCTCGGAGTTGTCTTGCCTCGGCACATTGGAAGGGATTCCATCGTAGGCGTCCAAAGGGGGTCGATGGACGTACCAGTTGGTCTTGCCATAGCCTTTGGAACCCTTGTATCCACCTTTCTTGCCTTTGCCTTTGCCCTTGTAGCTTCCTTTGTAGTTGGGGCGCCATCGCCATCCACCTTTGCTCTTTCCTTTTGACTTGCCTTTCATCGATCCTTTTCCACCAGACTTGCCATAGCCCTTGTCGTTCATCGGACAGTCTCTGGCCATGTGCCATTTGCTTCCACATCGAAAGCAACCATCGTTGTTGCCCTTGCCTTTGCTCTTCCCCTTGTAGTACTCTTCCTTGACCTCGTCGGCGTTCTCAGGGTTCGTCTCCAGGGAGTCTTCATGGGCGGTTTGGTAGCCTTCTTCTTGCCATTCTTGATCTTCATCATACCAGTCATCCATGTCGCCATAGTAGAGCTCTTCTCCATCCCAGTGCCAGCTGCCTTCATCGTCATAGCCATAGTCCTGGGAGTAGTCGTCGTACCAATAGTTCTCGGAGGAGTCATACCAGGCGTCATAGTTGACCGTCTCGTCATAGTCGTCCTGGTCCGCATAGAAGACGTCGCCACCATGTTCTTCGGGTCGAGATGGAGACAACCTCAAAGCTAAAGCTCGAGCATCTGCAAAACGACTGTGATCTCCTTGGACCTGGAGCTTGATGTCGTCGATGGCCTTGTTGCTCAAACCTGAACCTTTGAAGAACAGGTAAAACTTCGCCACATCGTTCATGACAAGGCCGGCTCTGTCGTGAGCCTCATCCATCCTCGAATCAAACTCCACCGCATACTCGGCAAGGCTCATCTTTCCTCTCGTGAGAGAGAAAAACCTCTCCAGCGCCTGAGTGGCCATGTCGTGGTCTTGTTGGCCAAAGGCATTGCGAAGAGCTTGAACCAAGTGTTGAACTCCGCTGGGAATGTGGGCTTGGATCACCTGGCCAGTGTTTGGATCGACCACCTCGTCCACAGCCAATCTGACCAGCGCCGCATCGCCCACGTCGTAGGTGCCATCAGGCCTTCTCACCCTCAGAGCCATCGCCACTTTGGAGGCACGGCCATACAAGCGACCAGCTATCATAGGCCCTATGAGCTCGTCCTCCAAGCCACATACTCGGTACCAAAGCCTGAGCTTCTCGAAGTACTCCTTCAGCGGGTAGGCTGGATTCCCTGGTGACCAACCAGGCGGAATATCTCTTCGATATTCCTGAAGCGGTATGCTTCCGCTTGAGGAAGGAGGCTGGTGCATCTCGAAGTCCAACGGCTTGTAGCCCACGGAGTTCAGCAGGATGTCCACGTAGTTCAGCTCGAGGTCCACGAAGTGCAGCTTGAGGTCGAAGGCGTAGAGGTCGTTCAGGAAGATGCCGTAGACGAAGACCAGGATGATGCAGTAGGTGGTGAAGCCACCGGTCGCCACCAGGAAGTGCGCCGCCAGGTTCTGCAGGTTGTAGTGCCCCTTCGCCGTGATGCCTTTGTCCTGGATGTAGGTCGCCACCGCAGTGCCAGACCAGCCGTGCTCACACGGCAACCTCGTTGGAGGTAGCAGCCGATCGAGCAGCAGCAGGCCAATGGCTCCGCAGATAGCGAGCACCGAAGCGCTCCGCTACCAAACTCGATTTTGATCCACTCAAGAGCGCTCTGCGGGGCATGTCAGTTGGTTACACTTCTGATCCTATGTGCGTGTCATCCTGTGCAGGGGCCATGCAAAACTTCACACCCAATATATGGAAAGTCATCAAATTCATGTTCCAAACCACCAACCAGTACATATATATATATATATATACATTCCAAAGCCCACTTATAGTAAATTTAGCATTATTAACCAACATAATATATATTAATCATCTATTATTAATGTGTTCCAAAAACCACCAACCAGTCATAAATCCCTGAGAAAAAAGGATTGATTCTTCCCATCCCCACGTGGATTCGCTGGGATACCTGGGGTACCTGGGGCTCGGCACGATTCGCTGCTCCACCTGCGGCGGGCCTGGCAACTTTTTGGGCTACCCCCAAGTCATTGAAAGACCAGTCCTTGAGGGTGACCATTTTAGACCAATGTTTCAAATTGCAATATTATTTGAAAGACCAAAAGTCTAGCAAAATCCTTGGAAGTGACTTTTTGGATCATTTTCGACCACTATTTCAACCATTTTAGACCACTATAGACCAATATTTCACACTCATAAAGCAAGTAGCTATAGACCAATAGGTGGAAATTCACCATGGATCGTAGCCCGAAGCTTGTGCGAAGCTACGTCACGAGATCCCCCATGGGCCCATCGAGAATTTCTTTGGAAATTATGGGAACATCAATGGCTTAACATGTTTTAACCTCATCTGGTTATTCAGTGGTTGAGCCACCAACCTCATCAATGGTATAAACAATAGATATTCCATTTATAACTGTGAATGATATTCTGGTTGGTGGTTGAGCCACCCCTCTGAAAAATATGAGTTCGTCAATTGGGATGATGACATTCCCAATATATGGAAAATATAAAATGTTCCAAACCACCAAACAGTCGTTGGTATGTTTGTTTTTTTGATGGCAATTTTGCCAACAAAGAATTGGAATGAAACGCTCCATAATATATAATATAATATGCGTGTAATTAGGATGTGATTTTCTTGCATTAAAGGTGGGGGGTTCCTACAGGGTCCCCCCCTGGATGGAGTCAAAATTGAATTAACACAAGGGGGGTTCCAGTTACCCCCCGCAGACGCGGTTTAATGATGGCTCCCCTTAAAAAAGAAGCACAAACATGTAGAAAATCAACAGCCACTGGTTCAGTGACTGCAGACCTCAGCTTCATTTTGTCATCTCTCACATTTGCCCCCAACGTTGTTTTGTCTTGTGCATCCCAAGGCTACCTTTTCCTGCATGCCTGTCCATGTGGCATAGTGCGGAATATACGCTTGAATACGCTTGACTTCATGTATTTGCTAGCGGGCTGCCGTCTCACCTTTTCACATGGCGTCCTACATGCTTGCATGAACGGGCGTTGGAAACCCAGGCGCCCTCAGAGGTTTGTGACCGACCGAGGCAGAACGGGTTCACAACCTCACTCGCTGACCAGATCTTACGACTGATTTTTCGACATGTAAACAGCATGGGGCAACATTTGTGGGCCGGTCATCGGTCCGCAAAGCTGTTTCTGACACCATGCGCATGTCCAAAGATTCGTTGCGGATTCTGGAATGTCCCTACACATGTCCTCAGAAAAATTAAACCAGGGGTCCCTGAGTACCTGAAGGTGAATGGTTTAAAATCACACCTAAAAGCTTCGAGCGGTCGAAGACCAGCTCTGACCTGAAAATTGCAGATCTTTAAAAGGTTGGCCTACCTTTTGCCACTGTAGTTTAATTGCAGACTTAACGCGTTTAAAAGGTTTGCCTCCCTTTTGCCAACCTTTTTGCTGAGGCTACGTTTGGCTACATGGAACCGATCTTGAAGAAACATTGTTCAAAATCCGAGGCCAGCCTTGACCAAAAATTGTAGATTTTAATGCTTGCGGCTATAATCAGTTTTTAAACCAACAAAAAGGCATTTCAACACTACCTTTCAAAATGCACATCCAGTCCCAATTCAACCCTCCCCGCTGGCACGCTGGAGCATGAGGCTTCGATAACTGAGAAATCAAATAAACATGTACCGGTGGGTGACCAGACACACGAGCCCCCAATTTTCCAATTAAACCCAAAACAAAATGAAACCGATGGAGGTGGATGAATTTCAAACCGTGGATATGGATTTTCAGCACCCATCTGACCTTGGTGATTTGCATCTACAGAACGAGAACACGTACAGATTGATGCCAGTTGAGCCTCAAACACCTCCAGTTGAGTATATATATATATATATAGATCGAACAAGTTTTTGCGTGCAAAATCAATGCCAATTCATGGATGGACAGGGTGAAGATGAGTGATGGATTCTGTATCCTTACCTGGAATCTTGGAAGCTCATCACGAACGCAAGCGACGACATGATCTATTTAAGGCTACGCAATCTGGCAATCTGAATGCAATGGAAATCCGCCATTTGTTCGATGATTTTTTCCTAAGAAACAATGATTTTACATGTGATGTACAATTATCAAGTTGGCTAAAGGAAGGTGAATGTCAACACTGGAAATCCACCCTTTGCTGATCAAAGTTGTGGTCCCCTCAACAACAAATTGGAGTACCAAATGGACCCCAATTGAAGAGGTCATGTTACTAATCAGCCATCCATATCCATCCGTGATAAGTCTTAGGTATACCTTCCAAAGATTTTTCAGTAATAAATGTAACAAAGGTTGACCCAGTATGCACAGCGAATGGACCTTGATAGTGACATATTTCCCTCAAGTCCACCCGCCTGTTGTGTTGTTGAAGGGGGACATGTTCTGAGAGAAGAAGGATCCGAAGCCTGCAAGAATTTCCGCGGCCGCAGGGTCCGTTGTTCGGAGGCGAAAATGACTCGAACAACGGAAGCTTCACCATCTACAAGAAGGGATCAAGTTGGCTTTTACGGATCGAACATGATTGAGTTTCAAATAAGTAACATATTTGAAGTGACTTTCATGAAATACCTTTTTCTTAAAGCTAAGTGACTTTCATCAAGCCCTGCGGCTCCACTGGAAAACAAATCCATGACATAATTCCATATAATTCCCATGACATAGTTGGACAGTACATGGGGTATGCTTATCTCACCATCACAAAAATGATTCCTGAAGCACGGTCATGATGATTCCCTATGAATGGGAGAAGGTTAACAAGGTTAACCAGGTAACCCAGACCGTCTTTTATGGGCAGTTTAGCCAACTTTTCACCATGCCACGTAAAAAACCATCTGGGCTGACAGCTGGTCCAGAAATGTGTCCGACTGCGCACCCTCGGAAGCATCCATCTGAAGGACCTGCATGGGAAACCTGAGGCGGTCTTCGGCCCAAAAAGACACATTGTGGATATTTGCTGGACACTTTCAACCTGATGAAGTGTTCGATTTTCAGTATGCCACTTTTCAGGTGCATTCGATGTGTTTCAAAAGTCAAGTTAAGTTTTGACAAACATAAAACATGAAAAAACATGTTTCAATCAAGCAGGTTTCAAAGCGCATAAAACATCTGTCCATTCCCAAGAGTTCACTTGGTTCAGGTCAAGTTAGGAGTAGTAAACCTCATCACACCAGATATCCACCAGCAACAGGAAAATACCCACTTCAGATGGTCCATTTTTGGGTCTTTGACATATTTTAACATCACATCTAGGAGTTAGACCCAGTGCGAACACCATAGAAATCCATAGAAATCCTATAATTATCCATAAGATAGTTGGTTCCATGACCCAGAACCACAATCGACATATATATTTCTCAAATCTCAAAATGTCATGTCAAAAAAAAGCAGATGATTTTTGCGAACTGGACATTTGTTTCAAAAATGCCTCCATTCATATGTTTTTATCCCCGATTTCCAGTTCCAACAACATCTGGTTGGTGGTTGAGCCTACCCCTCTGAAAAAGATGAGTTCGTCAGTTGGGATGATGAAATTCCCAATATACGGGGAAAAAACATGTTCCAAAACACCAATCAGATGATGTAATCATCATTAATCATCATTACATAACCATGATTAACCATTAACCACGTTCCAAACCACCAATCAGACATTCTCATACCCCGTTCGCATACATCGCTGAGTCAGCACACCAAACATCACCGACACCTTGCACTTTGATCTTAGCGGTCTGATCATCGAGGTCCACCTGGGACCAAACACAGCATTTTACATGGCGATGTAAATAGATGAAAAAATGTTATATATATATATATGTATGTTTTTACATGGCATTTGGATGATTTTGGATGCATTAAGTATACAGTATGCTGAAATATGCTGAAATGCTGATAATATAATATGTTGTTCTCTGATTCTACATGAATCCAAGGCAATGTTGGGATTCAACCCCTTTTCCAAGGTGACCCACAAGCAATACAAAGGGAAGCCCAGGAACCAGTGCTGGGACCGTGGCCACGAAAAAACGATTTGTTGGTGCAGGTAATTCCAATAACTGTAGTTGATGATATTTATAGATACTATTTATAGATACTAAATAGTAATTCCAATAGTGATAATAATAATATCTATGGGTTGATGATATTTGTAACATTTTATAACTATATATATATATATATATCTATCTATAGACACTATAATATTCACGGGGTGTTTTTTTAAACCATCTATGAATACGCCCAATTCATCAAACAGTGGCGATGCTTCGGGATTTTTTTCACCACTGTTGATCGCCAGGGACCGTCCCCAAAATGGAGGCTATTTTCCGGTCGGCCGTCTTGGCGAAGTCTAGACTTCAAGATTGGGATGATATATATGGCCAACGGCTACGTGGTAGACTTGGTAGATATCAGCTTGTATAGGTCAAAAGCAAGCATGAATGTTGATCGCTTGTTAGTTTTGTGTGGGAAGTCAAACATATATCATTGCAAGCGTCATGATGAGGTCTATTTGTTGCTCCAGGGATGATCCAAGAGTGCGTTTTGACTGAGAACATCGAGCTGTTCCATGGATGGAGACACCGTTTCTTCACTTCTTTTTTTGTGCGTAGTTTATCAACGTCTTCACTGCTATCTGGTTATACGGTATATATCCGACTTCCAAGTAATTAGCTCTCTACCGCCTGCGGGGTTCCCTCTAAGTTTTCTATTTCCACATGTCCATCATAATAATCAATGGATTGGTTTAGTTGAGAAAATCCACATCCAATTCCGAGAAATGCTTGTGCTGCTTGTTCCTTATGTGTGTATATATATATATATATTCCGTATATAATAATGATGGTATATAGGGATTACTGGTTGTATATGGCAAGGGATTACAGGATGTCTTAGTTTGTACAATATTCACAACAATCCTAGAACCTCTTGGGTCGAATCATTTTGGGGCCCAAAGTGCAGTGGTAGATCATCATGTTCCTATTAACATTGTTGCTTGGAAGGTGCTGCATTTTCAGACACACCAAAGACATCCCAAACATCATATAAAGTTGGTTTCATATACATATACATATGCATATTCATATATACATATATATATGTGTGTGTGTGTGTTACATATACACATACACATATACATATGCATTTACACACATATATATACATATATATATACATACATATATATGTATATATACATACATGTCCAATGTATCCCAGTTATGTCAATTTTTGAAGGTTACTTCCTCCATTTTCAGACCCATATCACAACTTTAGGCCTCGCCTTGATCACACGGCCTTCTTTACCCAGGGCTTGGAGCCTGGCTGAGTAAGCAAAAAGTTCGGGGGAAAACAAGGCCTATAAATGATCTATAAATAGTCTATAAACGATTTATAAATGGTCTATAAATGGTCTATAAATGGTCTATAAATGATCTATAAAGTCTATAAAGTCTATAAATGGTCTATAACTAGTCTATAAATGATCTATAAATGATCTTAAACAATCTATAAATGATGTATAAATGGTCTATAAATTGTCTATAAATAGTCTATAGATGATCTATAAATGGTCTATAAATGGTCTATAAATGGTCTATAAATGGTCTATAAATGATCTATAAATAGTCTATAAATGATCTATAAATAGTCTATAAACGATTTATCAATGGTCTATAAATGGTGTACAAATGATCTATAAATAGTCTATAAATTGTCTATAAATAGTCTATACATGATCTATAAATGGTATATAAATGGTATAAATAGTCTATAAATCATCTATAAATGGTATATAAATGGTCTATAGATAGTCTATAAATGATCTATAAATGGTATATGAATGGTCTATAAATGGCTCCAAAAGGGGGGATCCCGTTTACGAAACATCTATGGGATCAGAGTCGTACGCCGAACATTCAACAAACGCTCATTTTCCCATGACAGAATTGGTGCCTTTTGATCCAAAGTTACTGTTCTCCTTGACACAAAAATGGTCCCAAAACATGACTATGACATGACGATAAACATTACTGATGCGCTAGAAATCATTGTCAATCTTTGATGCCTATTTTTTTTGGGGGGTGCGTGTTTCCAAATGTGCCACAATTTATGGCAAAAGAAACAAGAGCAGCATATTGCCTGGTAAGATACATTGAGGAGTATAACTCCCTTTTTTACCGTCAACCAAAAGGGTTTCAGCCGCCACTGCTCAATAGGTTAATAACTCCCTGAAACCAATCCAGAGTCATTTGTCAATGATATCCCCATATTCGATATCCATAATCTAGCCACAATCAATCGTACTAGGTCCTACTTGGAAGTGCAGTTCCACATTTAGTTCACCATAGTTCACCATAATTGAGGTTATGTCCCAATATCCCAAACTTATGAGGTGTTTTTCAGCATTGCTATACCCATAAATGACTATAACCATCACTATGAAGTCCCATGAATCATCACCTTATCAGCTTCAGATCCCATGTCTTCGGATCACAAAATTCATCGGACGCCTGAGGTGATCGTTGCTGGTATCAATCTTGGCATTGCGACATGATCTCAAGACCAATCTTCGGTCGCTGTCCACCTGGAGTCATCCCATTTTAGGACCAGGACAGACACATGGCTGGCCCTCTGGTTATGTCAACATTGCTATGGAATTTCTGGCCCAGTTATGGTTGAGTTATGATTTTTAACATGAAACATGGTGATTGTCCGATATCGGGAAGATGAATGGAATGCTTCGCGAACTTCAATGGATATATGTTTACAGCCGTTGAGGGTCTTGAGGTCGAAATAGAACTAAAATATATCGGTATGTTCATGGACATGATAGGGATATGTTCATGTCTATCTAGAATCAACTTGATCTTTTGGGGGGTTTCTCTGAAAGTGTATCCCAAAATCCACTGGTTAGTATTTTCATGCATTGTACCAATTGTTTAATAGCCATTTGGAGGTATACCCAATTTTCAGACAAAGCCAAATTAAGTACAACATTAGGAGTTCTGAGATTTGTTGTGTACTTTGATACTTTATTTGTTCGAATCTAAGTTGTTAGCCCTTGAACTCAAGTAAACAAGATTGAGTTTTCTATCGAAGTCTAGGTACCCAAATGGTCTGGAAATCACCAAGTAACAATGGTTGGGTTTCATGGGGGTTCCGATTTCATCGATTGTCATAGTCCCCATCAAACTACATTCGGTAGTAGAATTAATCGCCTATTGTCATCAAGTTTCTGGAGTTTTTGACACTGCCAAATGATCAGCTAGTGCACTCTACAGTAAATCGACATCGATCTGGAAATCCAGCGTTTTTCCCGTTCGGAAAATTGTCTATTCCATTTTACTTCTGGAAGGTTTTTAAGAACAACTTTCTCTCAATCTCCTACCAAAGGGTAAAGTGGTAAATGCATATTATATCAAATGTGTACACCAGCTTCATAAGACTCATTAGACACTTGCTAACTGTGACACACATTCCGGTATCCATGTATGATGGACATGTTGGATCAGGCTGACAGTTTTACTCTCCCTGAAATTCTAGGGATCATCAGCCAAACTAGGGGGCAAAAAAAGAACGATTAACACCACCAATCAGCAAATTAACCCATATCTTGTGGAAGGGCTGCGGCTCTTTGGAGCGTCGCGTCGATTGGCGAGCATCGAGGCTGGAACCACGTTCCTTTTGTAAGCCAAGGCCCTCAGAGCACGCGGCAGTGCAAAGACTTCTCCCTGATGGTATGCAAGGGCGGTGCAATCTAAATCCGCAAATATCAGGTGTGCGGATACAGAAGGCAGGTAGTAGAGAATGATCTGAACGTGCCGCTCGGGCCAAGATCTGCAGAACGTGATGGTGTTGGCGGTTTTCACGACAGTGCATGGTTCTTCAAGGGCCTCTCCAACGAGCTTGTAAAGCTTGGCCACGGTTGCATTTGCCTCGGCATCGTTGCTGGCCACCACAAAGATGTCGATGTCGGAACGAGCATGGTCCCGATCCATTGTCTGTGCGCAGCAGCAAATCTATCTCGGAATCCGTGTGCTCCGCTTGCTCTGCGTGTGCTGCGAAGACTTCTGCTCGCAGCGCACCTATGGTAGGTCACGGAGGCAAACACTTCTTGATGTTCTGCAGAGCAGGCAGCGGCAGCTTCTGGCGTCTTTTGAGAGACCCCATCATCCAATCATCTATGGCCCGGCACCTTTGTTCAGCATCCACCAAGCTATCAAATGCCTCTTGCAAGCGCCGGTCATAAAGGCGCTGGGGAATGGTTGCTCCGGCCAACACCGCGGATCCGGCAAAGAAGCAGTTCTCCGGCAGCTGCAAATCCGCCACCGCGCCGCAAAAGCAACGAAAGAGAAGCTTGAAGGTGGGCAAGTCCGGCGTCACCATGACCCTGTTCTGGGAGCCGCCGCCGCCCGGCAGCAAATCATCGGGCATGCGCTTGATGGAGCCATACATGGCAGCCCAGTCGAGAGGGTGCAGCTTCATCACGTCGCAAGCCTCACGGCCACCAAGGACCGCTGCCCTGCAGCGCGACTCATCGGCAAACTCTGCCGCCATTGGCTCTTCTGGCGCTTCTTGCGCAAACTTGATCTCGAAAATGTTTCCCATGATACATGCATGATGCACAACGACACTCTTTTGGCCGCCTATGCAAAATGATCATGAAATCTTTGGCCTGTTTACGCCGTAGATCACGAAAGGATTAGCAAACAGACACACATACACCTTTTTGATACCTGCTTGAGCTCGGATGGTCTATCAAACTTCACAAGCCGAAGGGCATTGGGAGCTCGTATGGCTCCGGAATGTGGCCCACCTCACGAGACAGCTGCACCTCGATCGATCGTGAAAATGTCAGATGCATGCATAAAAGTACCCTGACCCTGCAAAACTAGTAAATTTAGTAGTCGCAAAATTTAAGTAAATGTTGCTATTTAGTTGGCCAAATTTATAATTAGTTATAAAGTAAATTTACTAAGCCTAGTAAATGGATTTAGTAGGAATAGTAAATTTATTTAGTATATATAGTATTTTTTTGGTCCAAAAAAAATCTATTTTTTAAAAGTTTGTTTGATTGATATATTTCATATTTTGAAAGATTGTTTGCTTTTTTGTTTTTTGTCTGAAGAACTTCAGAGAGGTTTTGTGGTGTGCAATGACCTATCATATAGTTACAGGTAGTTATAGCATATTTGAGGAACTCGAGAATGAATTGTCTTTTCCCAATGCAATATACTTGAACTGCCAAAGTACCTGTGACTTACAGGTGAGCTACATGAAGTTGGACTACCTGTGTCTACCTGTGCTTACTTGAGAAGTAGGTGAGCTACATGTGCAGATTTGGACTACTTGTGTCTACCTGTGCTTACTTGAGAGGTAGGACAGCTACATGTGCACAGTTGGACTACTTGTGTCTTACCTGTGCATACTTGAGGTACTTGTGTCTACATTTACACACTTGTTGTATAGAAAGTTTACCTGTGCATACTTGCTGCACTTGTGGAATGATCAGTCTGAGCAACATCAATGCTCCTGTTCTCAGAAATGATTTGACTACTTGGGCATGTACTCATCTTTAAAAAAATACATGTAGAAATATCCAAAAATGATGATGCACTTTTGATGCACTTTTGAAACTACATCATTTGGATGCACTTTTGAAACTACATCAACATTGATACACTTTGTGGCGGTGGTAGTGGTGGTTGTGTTGTGGTGGTGGATCTTGTGGTTGCAGTTGTTGTGGAAGAGGAAAAACCCTGGGCAGAAAGAAGGGGGGGAGAGGAAAGGGAAGAAGGAGGACAGGACAGGACAGCCGTAGCAAAAATCCGTCCAAGGGAGCGAAAGCAAGCTAAGCTCAATCCAATACAAGCAATTCAATCCAAGACCATCCACAAAACACGCCGGCAGGCCGGCGGATTTAACCCATGGACTGCAGCCCAGCTTTAAAAAAGTCATGGACTGAACAGTCCAGTTTTCAAACAACTATGGACTGGACAGCCCAGCTTAAACCAAATGTGGACTGAACAGTCCAGTTTTTAAAACAACTATGGACTGGACAGCCAGCTAAAAAAAATATGGACTGAGCAGTCCAGTTTCAAAACAAGGCCCAAAACAACTATGGGTGTATAGCCCAGTATACAAAAAAATATGGACTGCACAGTCCTTTTCCAAGTATTGAATTTTGATGAAATTGGTGAATTTATGAGATTAAACTTGGATTAAACTTAAACTTCCCAAATTCAAGTTTAAGTTTAATCCTTACTTAAAATGTAATGATTAAACTTAAACTTGCCAAGTTTAAGTTTAATGTTTATACTGTTTGTTTTTGAATTGCTTGTGAATCATCATACCCAAGTTGAGGGGCCATTACAAGCCATACTTCAAAATCTTAGTGAAATTTTGTTGGACTTTTGTAGCTTGAAACAGTTTCACAAGAAAACCTCTTCAGAGTCTTCAGAGTAATTAATTTTGTTGGGTTCATTCAGTTTGAAACTGCTTCAGAAGAGGAATCTCTTCATTGAAATCTTGTGGGGCTCCTGCAGTGTGATTTTGTTTTCAGAAGAGGCACCTCTTCAGTGGTTTTGCTTAATGTGCCGCTCTTCAATGGTTTTGCTTAATGTGCCGTTCTTCAATGAAATTTTGTTGGACTCATGCAGTGTGAACATTTCCCAAGATCCATTACACTTTGATTGCACTTTTGAAAGTGCAATCAAGGTGCAATCAATGAAAGCCCCCACAAAAACAATGTTCACACAACACAACCACAATGCTGCAAACGACCGTATTTTGAACCATTGGCTGCCAGATCAAAGTGATGCTTCTCCGCTCTCGATTTGGTATCGGCGGTACTCCCAACTCACCGGGTAGTACAGCTGGAGGTTCTTGCAGCTCTCCGAATTTTTTTAAAAAATACTCCAGCAACCAAAGCACCATGCCTTGACCGATTTGCAGCGAAGACATGGACCACGATTTCCGAGCGGTTGTCCGCGGAGCAATTGCACACCTCAAGAGCACCACTCGATGGAGGATGAACAACATGAGCCATCTGAGCTTCGAACGCTTGATCGCGAGATGCTTCGAATGATCATAAATGATTTGACGGCCTTCTCCATGTTTTTTGGAACGCACAGGATAGCCTCACAATCACAAAGTATTACACGGAATGTATGATGCAGCATACTGCACCGGGCTCATGCTGTACCGAGATCCCAACTTTCAGCTCCATTGCTGGGTTGCAGTGTGAGGACGCACGTACGGCGCCCACGTGCGGTCTGGCGTCAGCCTGACTGAGCGCTCTCCACAGCAGCAAATGGTGGAATGGAGCCCGATTAGCCAAAACAACTTTGCGGATATCTATGTCGCGGTGCCTCGTGGGCGTTGCATAGTGCAGCGCCACAGTGAAAGTGTCCGTCACATAGATGCCAGGAGTGGTGAATTCGTGCACTCCTGGCACCTGCACGTACATTTTCCGCGAAATGGTTACAATTCGTGTTTGGAAACTGACACCAGCCTCCGAAGGCAACAAGCCCACGTCCATGATGTTGGGAAGGCGTGGCAGAGGCGTGCCATGGTAGTAGATCGGCAAACCTTGCAAAGCACATGCTAAAAGCAATGCAACGGTGCGAATGTCAAGGACGGGGCCTGTATCGATGGCGGCGTACTCCAACGTGTGAATTTCGTAACCCTGATTTTTTGTCGCATTGTAGACCTGAGATAGTCTCAATGAAAAATGATCACAAACCACAAACACTAGACTCTGAGGCTTTTGCAATCGGCTCGGGGAGGGAGACCATAAAATCATCCAATTCATCCTCGATGGTCACGTCCCAACAAGCAGCTCGAGCCTCCATTAATAATGACATGTCATGCAGCAAAGAAACCAAGTGATCAAAACGTGCCTCGGAAGGATAGAGCTTCGCAGCATGCCATCGCCAATTCTTGTGACTGCTAGTTCCTGACATTGCGAAAACTATGATTTGAGCAAAAAAAAGCTGCAGCAAGATGTTTCGAAATCAATGAAATATACATGTGTCATGGACGGCACGGTGAAACAATACCTTCTTTAAAATAGATGATGCTTGCATATGTCATGCATGATGCTCCAAAAAAACAAGGTCACAAACAAGACGGTAGCGCGTCCTTTTGTCATACAGCATCCTTCTGCGGCCCGGTTAGCCTGGTGGTCATCATGGCCGGGTCAGCGTGTGGATGAATGCAGGGTGCATTTCGGGCCATGCGTAGCAAAGATTGACCATGGACTCCGCCATCATCCGATCACCTTCACATACTTTTCAAATCAACAAGAAGGCGTTGTGGAAACGTTTCAGTTTTGGTCCACTCAATGTAGATCGTTTCCAATCGCGCCACTGTCTTTGCAATTCCACCATGTCGATCTCTCGAAGAAGCTGATGCATAACATTCTTGCGCTGATGATCGCTGATGATCATCCAACGAATTGCTGAGCAGAATCGATTGGATCACATAGTTGCCGAAGCGATGGTAAAGATAATGTTTCCATCCAACACTCATCAAAGAGGTCACGACAACAGCGATTGTGTCATTGAGGTCATCGCGCATGAAAACCCTTTGAAGCATACGACATCCACTGTTGTGGCACGCGAGGTCTCGCAGCAAATAATGCTCTTTAGACGTCAACTTGCGGAAGAGAGCACCCAAAGCCTCGGCAGAGGCTTGCCGGACCAGCTCTTGGCACACATAGTTTCCATGCTTGTTGCGGATCACAGAACCGAGATCTTCCATCGTAAGCTCTTCTCCTGCCCACATTTCTGCCAGCCAATTGGCACACGATGGATATGTCATCATGGCACCTTGCATTTCGAGACATGTTTTGTAGGTGCAAGCAGCCTCCATCATCTCACGGGTGCCTTCTGGTTTGCAAGCCGCTTGTGCCAAGCATTGCAGCATGACGCGCATCTCAAAATCATCCGAGGATGGGATCTGAGGTTTTTTTTGCCCACATCCCACAGCCAAAGTTCTGAGAACGGGGTTTGTCTTCTGCAACGATATCGATGGCCAAACATAAAGTGCTTTTGTCCAAGAAAATCAACGTAGGGCACCAGCTTCCGAAGAAGCCATAGATGAGTGGTTGATCAGCTGGCATCGCTAGCTGTTCACGGGCTCGTGGGACCAAGACACAAGCATGCTGCCAGTCATCAGCAAGGTCCACATCCATGGCCTCAACGGGGATGTATCCACCATTTTCAAAGCGAATCACAAGCATTTGCACAGGGCCCATGGTCAAAGTTGCTCCGTAGAACAATCCCATATGGCCATTTGCACTCGGAACAATGCCCAAGGCAGTAGGCATAAAAGGTACTGGAACCTCCTCGCCAAGAACTCTATCTTCTGCTTGGTGAAGCTGGCGTGCGCAGATAGCAAAGCAATCGTCTGCCAATCCCAAAGCTGCTTTGGCTTCTGCTTGGAAATCTTGGGCCTGCCGGTTCGAAACCATGCTTTCTGCGCAGAAAGGGTCTATGATCGTTTGATCAATCGCCTTGAGCCAATATCCTCCAATATCTGCCAATATCTACAATAAATAACGTCTTCTCAATAAATGCTTAAAATGCAACCCCCAAACAAAGACAAGTCACAAGGCAAGCTAAAGCGCTTTTTTCAACATCGAGTCAGTTTCGCTCCATGTGAAACTGCAGGAGATCACTCCAAAAGTTTGCTTTCTTGGTGTCCATTTGTCTGCAAGCTCTTTCCGAAAGACTCGCGACATTGTCTCGCTTCCAAAGCTCAACTGATTCTCCACGACCGCTGGGCAAGAACACATGCACATGAGCCACGACTTTGTCAGGCTCTGTGCCGACTTCACGGAATGTGGTTCCAATCCTTGGTGTGATTGGTGCGTTTGCTATCTCCTCTTCGGTGGGCATGGGTGCGTCAAAAAGGTCTGTTCCAATTGGTAGGACTTGGTGAAGGATCATGGAGTCTGCCTGGCCAGGTCACGAAAACAGTCAGTTGTCCAACAAATAACAGGTGACCGACAAACATTCTCCCGCCTGCTGCATAACGAAGGAGCGAAACGAAGCAGATTGATAGCAGACAATGCGATTGAGCCAACACGTGCTTCCATACCAAAATTGTGGTCAAGCAAGTCAATGCAAAAAATCTCATCCAAAGACACAACAATACATTCGAAATATGCACAAGCAAGCAAACAAACAAGCAAATATTTTATTCAAGCAAAATATAGTATAGTATAGTATAGTATCGTATAGTATAATATAGCGGCATGGCCATGGAATATTTCTTGTGCGGTCCATTGTATTTTTGTAATTTGCGTAAAGTGAATACACGTGCAGTGAAAATACTGAGTCGAAGTGTCCAAAACAAATAAATCTTCCACATATCTGCCTCAGTGATATTGTCGTCCTGTACCACAATGTATCGCAATAGATAAACCATGATCAAACAAGGCAAACCAGAAACACACAAGCAATAACAGTCATCAATGTCTAACCCAACAACATATGGGTGTGTCTGAAATGATGTATTCCACCAAAATAGTAAAAAAAAATATGGAGAATGATTTATCATCAAATGTGGGTTCTTCAATTATCAAAAACACCCACACACACATATATATATACATATGTATAGCAACCTTCAACAAAATAGAACAATCAAATCCTACTAAAATAACTATAGTGAGAGCTAGAATATGTGTTTACTTTCTTTGGGGTTTGTTATATTTGTGCCATAGTCAAACAATGGTAAATGGTTTGTGGTCATCCATCCCCGATTGGGAATCCTTACAATGAGTCTATAAATACCTATATTAACGGATTGATGACCATCCCGAACAATGGTATACACTCACACTTTCGATCATGAGAAAAATATATGCCTGGACAAACTAGATTAATTCACAACTCTGAGATATGCCAATTTGGGGATGATTCATTCAAGAGAGGTCGCGACGTGATGTCATTATAGTTCATTGTCCAGATATGCACACATATGTATAATGTATTATATATATATATAATCTATATAATAAAATATAATATAATAGAATATAATAAATATATAATATAATACAATATAATCTAATATAATATAGTATAATGTAATATATTATAGTAACATACAATAAAATAAAATATAATATAATATAGTAAAATATAATAATGTAATATGACAGAACATATGTATATGTATACATATCAAATATCTAGGTGAATTACTGTGTATTACATAAACTGTACATCAAATCCGATTAAATCAATAAACCAAACACTGACCCGCCTTGACTCTGGTCCCTGGACGCAGTCCACCCGGGGCCATCCCCTGTCGGCAGGGGAAAATCTCTGGGGAAATCACTGAGAAATCCATCATTTGTAGACCTTAGAACATCATTTATAGACCTTAGAAAAATCATTTTCCCGGAAATTTGAGAATCCATGATTACCGGAAATATGTTATATACATTTATATACCAGTAGCTAATGGCCCATAGAATAGATGATTTAGCTAGTAAACATGGTGATTTTCCACTATAGCCACGGTGGATGGTTGCCAAATCCTGCGCCAGCTCATAGGTAGTTTATCCCATTATTCATAGGTTTTCAACCATCCTTTTGGCGCAGGATTTCGCTGGCCCATCCGCAGTATTCTCTGGGATTCTCTGCATGGATATCCTGCGGATCCAAGTAGCTTAAGTCAGAAACTTTTGGGTCATGATATATCCAATTTATCGAAGGTCTCATCAAGAAATCCGTCCAATGTTATGTCCAGTTTCTAATATAATAATATATATATATATATGTATATATATATAATATCATATCACATCATATCAAATCATGTTCTTATTGTATTTAAACTATTATATCATATTTCCAATTTGGAGTCCCGTTTTTGATCTCTTGCCCCAGGTCGGGACCTGATGCAACAAGTTGAGCTGCGAAAAGAGCTGGCGGAGGCCAACAAGAACAGGGGGATGGATAGATGGATATTGATGGGTATGTAATCTTTATAAATGACATACATTCCATTACATTACATTTCATTTCATTACACTACATTACATTGGGGAACATTACAGTACATTACACCAAATACATGCATACATGCACATATATATATATAATCCGTGCAAATGATGGAATCTGGCTGAAACTGCTTTAAAACACATTAATTAATCTGGAAGAGCTGATACAATCATGTGAGTGACATCAAAGTGACGTCACTTTGTGACGTCATTATGATTCATCCAGATGGAATGGTGAGATTATGTGGAAATGGAAGAATCATGGGATTATCTGAAACTGTGTTCAGCTGGGAAACATCAATACAATTGAACTTCAAGAGGGATTTTAAGGGTTTAAGCACCCTTTATGATGTTCCTTGTCGGAAAACTGAATAATGATGTGGCTATGACTCTTTCAGAGGGGGGTCAAACGGGTCAGAATTCGCAAAGACCAATTACAAGGTGAGTCCGCCCAGTTGTAAATTGGATGTTCACCCTGTCTATCAATATATAGTCACAATATATCATAATCACTTTAAACCCGCTATAATCCAACTTCGCTATCTAAGGGGTCCCACCTTGTGACAACCTGTTTTTTGATGCGGTTTGGCGGCACTTGAGTCGGCCGCGGGGCTGCTGTGTCGGACGGCGGGGCGGCACGTCCAGGGCTTCCACAAAGAAGGATAAAAGATCCCAGAGCTAAATTAGCAAACTATAAGGTCTGCGTGGCGAAAGTGGCATGTCTGTGTCGGCCGCCGAGGGGCTGTGTCGGACGGCGGCACTTGTGTCGGCCGTGGGGCTTCTGTGTCGGACGGCGGGGCGGCTTCCTGTTGGCTGACGCGCGCCTTCCTGTTGGCTGACTCAGGTTGGCTGACTCGCAGCCCTGTTGGCTGACACGGTCTTCGCCCGTTGACTTTCGATTACCCAAGTCTTGTTTATGTACTACTGTGGTTCCTAGCATGTTCCAGTGCATAATAAGCAACATCATTATATCCAAAGCTCCATGGCACATCTAGTTTAAACCTCCAACTGTGGAGCTATGCGCAGGGTCCTGACTGTGGCTTCAACACAACTCACAATTCATCACGTAGGGACCTATGACACAAACCATGCCCAAAACTTCAAAGTTTGAAGAATTTTCCAGTAGAAACTCAAAAAATGTCTTTCCACAACTTAGACCACAACTCATGTTCCCTCCATTTCCATCCATCAGTTCCTTCATCCAACCAGGATGCCCGATGACAACACCCTGCACCTCCTGGAACCCTCCAGAACCAAAGACCTGAACCATTGAGAACATGCGGATGTTTCTGTGTGTTTCAACCATGCGAAGGTGAAAAAAATGAAACATGTGGAATTATATATATATGGATGTTATATGGATTTACCCTCCAGATCCCTCCAGTAAATTAATTATTAGAAATAGCTATGGAACGTCACCATGTTTAATAGGTAAAACAATGTAAAACATCTGTTTCTATGAGCCATTTTCCATAGCTATGTTAGTTTACCCGAGGGGAAACGTCACCAATGAAATGCCTGAGTGATATTTTGCTGGTCTGCTGAAAGTTATTCAAGAACCATCACCGATTCTGGGACACCTGGGACAACTGAGTTGTCATTGGGAAGTTCAAAGTAAGAAATGCTGGAGGAATTAGATCCTTAGAGTTTCTTCAACATTTTGGCTGTGGGGGGGGTTCTTAAAATGGTGGATCCCCAAAACCATGGGTTTCAATACAAGAGTTGTATAATTTAGGATGTCTTGGGGGTACCCCAATTTTAGGAGATCTCTATGTCTCAAAAATCTGGACCTTCAAATTCATATATTGGAACTGCATCTTTTCTGCAAATTCGCTGAAAATAGAGAGCCAAGGCTCCTGATTGAGTTTTCATATTCTCTCATGATTCGTGGAAAACGTGTTTTCCGTCATGGCTAATGAAAATGGGGGGCTTAGCTTAAATCCTCAGTTGAAAATGGCTCAGATCCCACTGGTAATCAGGTACGTTCCTCCCGCTATTATGTACCCTTCGCGAGACCCAATGTAGCTGCTTCTATCAGTCAAAATGACTTGCACCCCCCGTGTTTAAACAATTTATATTTACATCTTTATCTTTATGTGTATTAGATAAGGTTTGATTTGGCAAACTGCACATAGCATACGAGCACTAGCAATTCTTAATCTCATCCCACAATGGATTGTCCTTTGCCGGTGGAATCGCGACAAAAATCCACCAGTTCGGTTGATCAAGCCCCTGTGACTCAAATATATTGTCATTACGCTATATCTCAACTAGAAACAAACTATTCTTCATCCATGTTTGGCCATAATTCGACTAAAAGTATATAGGAAAAACAGACTCCACAAGTGTATACATAATCCATGTATAATCCAATCTCGCCATGAATTTCCTTTTTATGGCCAATCTTAGATATACGGCCTGTCGGAAAAGGTCCTCTGCGGCTGCCTGCGAAGCTGGCAGGAAGCAATGTGACACCTTTTTGGCTTAGGACTGAAACCTTGAGCATTAATTATTAGTAGTATTATATATTAGCATGATCTTTATATGTTGTGAATCTATGTGTATTTCTTAGTTTTTGCTCGCACATTGTTTGGCCAGCAACAAGAATAGTTTTGAGAAGTAATAATTGGTTTTTGGACTAACACAACTTGGACTTTTGCAACGTGGATTTTCTCGGGAAAAGTTGGATTTTCACCATATACACTATATGCTAATAAACATGTGAATCCAAATGTGAACAAATTTGACCAATCAGCACGGGATGATCATTCCAAAAAAACCATGGGCTACGAAGCATGTTTCAATCTGTGTTCCGACTTCAAGGTTCTATAATGTTCTATAGTTTTAAGATTGAACATAGCATCAAAACAACAGCACAGGACTTCAACAATCTGTTCTCATTCTTGTTGACCACGCGAATACTGCTTTACTATCCCCCAAATTTAGCATAAATGTGTGGTACAAACAATAAAATATGAGTGGTTTCTTGTTACTTTACCATTCACCAACAGCAACCAATTTCACCTTACCAGCTGCCCCAGCCCCATGTTTTTCGCCGCACTGGTGGCCTTCATGGTTCCTGCTAAGCAGGGACCTAAAAAGTGGCCGCATCATGCGGCATCTAATGGCAGGTGTGTTGCTGCAGGATTTTGCAAGTCATGAGTCATCATGAGTCATCATGGATTGAGCTTGGTTTAAGGTTTTTGCGATATTTTGCAATTTGGCATGTTTGCACCGGACATCAACCATGCAGCAACAGCCCACCCTAGGGTCTGAAAAAGGCGGAAAACATCCTGGAAGGCACCAAAAAGGCAGTTGTCCAACAGTGAAACCAGCTTCCCCAATCCAGTGACGGGATGAGATTCTAAGATCTCCCCTCCAGGACTTCTATTGCCTTGTGCAAACCAGCTCTCAGTTTTCGCGTCACGTCGAAGCCAATCTCTTCTTCGGAGTTTGCGACGCGTGGATGGCCCTACAGCGGAGAACATGGGGGGATGTCAGATTACCCATGTGCAACCCATGGTGCTGGAATATTTACCAACATTTACCCCATAAATCACCCAGTTTTGTAGGTAAATATACTATACATGGAGCATATGGGTCATGGCAGGACATGGCCAACGAAAAAGCCATGAGTCGCTTTGAGGTGGATTGCCATATCTCATTGATTTCATATGGTTGAAAATGTGCTTTCTTTGACGATGAAATTGCGGAGCTTATGTGCCCCGTTTCGATTGATTCAAGCAACGCACACTTTGGTGGCCAATAAAGACCAGGTCATGACTCCGCTCCACTTTCAAGGGTCAAAGTTCTTGAGATCCCAATGTAACACCAATTCTAATGAGGAAAATCCCAAACGATGCCAATTCAAATGAACAAAATATGAAGAGAACATGATCATATTCAACCATGAAAAACACGTTGAGTCAATATGAGAACATGATCATATTCAACCATTAAAAAAATCGTTGAGTCAATATGAGAACATGATCATATTCAACCATTAAAAAAATCGTTGAGTCAATATGAGAACATGATCATATTCAACCATTAAAAAAATCGTTGAGTCAATATGAGAACATGATCATATTCAACCATCAAACACAAATCGTTTGGAAATAGTTTGGAAACTGGGGAAACTGTCCACCCCTATTTTTAAACGAAATGAAACGCTGCCTGAACATGGTCTTCCACTCATTGTTCCATTCACTTCCGAGTGGTCGCCTTCGACCTCAGCTAAAAATGGGGTTCACCATCGAACAAAAATGCTCTTGACTTGTCATGGGGGGGTTCCATCAGTGGGGATACCACAAATCAAAATAGATGGTTATCAATGGTGAATGGACATTTCTCAATGGTTATACATGGCACCCCCAAATCATCCAATGGTTATAAAATGGCAAAAATTGGATGAACAAAAACAAGGTGAAAGCATGGTCTTTCAGCCCGAAGAATGAACCCGCCGGTGGATCCCTGCGAATAAATGGGTCTGAAATTGGAGTATACCTGGTTGGTGGTTGAGCCGCCCCTCTGAAAAAATATGAGTTCGTCAGTTGGGATGAATATTCCCAATATATGGAAAGACATAAATTCCATGGTTCCAAACCACCAACCAGATACCGTTCCCCCCAAAGAATTTGGATTTTAAGAGGGACCAAAAAATGATCAGACCGCCCCATATCACTTGATGGCAGTCCTCTTACTATAACAATAAGGGCCATGGCACCTGGCCTGGTCAACGTTTACATAACGAACTGGACAATCACCATGCTATTAATGGGAAAACTCACTATTTCGACTGGACCATTTTCAAGTTCGCAAACCGTTTGTTTACCAGAGGGGAACCGTCATATTGTTGTGGGGGTCGCCATCCAAGGCAGGTATCCGCCCTTGATATTCCCATATTTGGCAGCTAGAAGAGCTGGAATTACACTTTTTCGCACTTAGACGTAAATATGCGTAAACCGTAATTCTTGGTGTAATTTTCTATCCCCAGCTTTGTGACACTGACAGCTCCATATCATGGCTATCGAGGTGTCAGGAACCATGGACTCCCCATCCCCCAACACGCGACCCCCGATGCATTGGGAAAATCCTTGGGAAAATCCGCCGAATCCATGGATGACACATGAAGAAACCATGGATGTTTTCCATGGATTTTCCTTGGTTTTCCCATAAAGAAATGGTGGTTTCCGAAGTGAAATTCCCATGAAAAACCAGTCCACTGCCACCAATGAAGGAGAAAAAACCATGGTATCTGATGGGCTTGGGACTGTTTGGGAAAAACACACCATTAAATTGGGTTTGAATTTCCCATCAATTTCCGGTAAAAATGCCTTCATGACATGATGATTTTCCATGGGAGTACCTCTATGTACCTCCAGTCATCATCCATTTTAGATTGGGATTTTCCATGAAATAAACCATCCAGCTATTGGGGTACCCCATTTGTGGAAACCCCCATATGGTGTTTCAGTGTCCCCTTGGGTTACAACTCGTTCCCTTCATTCCCTTCGCTCATCCAGCCATACTGAGCTCCTGGCGATGTCCATGCTGCTCCTGCGCGGTGACATTCGATGATTCACCGTGACTGTAGACAATGACTGGTTGGTGGTTGACCTACCCCTCTGAAAAAATATGAGTTCGTCAGTTGGGATGAAAATTCCCAATATATGGAAAATCATAAAACATGTTCTAAATCACCAGCCAGGGATTATTGCGATCAACCACTTCCATCTCTTGTCCTTCTCATCTGATCTTAATCCTGATACACAATGATACACATAATATCTTAATGCATCTATATGCAAAAGCATCCCATCCTGCCGCTGCTGGTCTACAGCATCAAAGAAGCTCGGGACTTTGTAGGTCCCAGGCGGAGGGGCTCGGGTCTGCATCCTGCAACAGGCGAGGCGTTGGTGTCAGGGCCCCAGCTTTGCGCGAAGATTTTGGTGTTCGGGAAGGGCAGGAAGGGTTGGAATTTTTAGAGGAAATTAAGATTTAAAATCGTGCATCACCTAGTGAACAGACTTGTTTCGCATTTTTTTGGGCAGGAACATACATTGACATAGTAGCACTTTTTCAATGGCAAATGAGAAACAAAAAAAATGACAATCCGTTGGGTTTGAGGATATGCAAACAAACGTGTGGATGATTCATAGCCCAGATGATGATTCATGATGATTCATGGCTTAGAATTGGATTGGGATCAACATTCTCAATTCTTGGAATATCTTGGAATCCTTGGGCGCGGAATTGCTGGCTGCCCCGGTAAAATGGGAAAAGTGTAGTTGAACATCGCGCCTCGAAATTTTGGGGAATTTAAGGAATCCATCAGGGTTCGTTGCCAACCGGCCAAGTTTAAGTGCAGGGTTAACCTCAGAAGAACTCATGTGGTTTTAAACTCAATCCTGCTGCTATTCCCCAGTTGGTCAAGTTGATCCCAATGGCAAAGTTGCGATGCGAAGCACAATTCTGGGGATGTCTGGTGGTAATTCGATCTGACCAACATCTATGACGTCATCAAAAAACGCTTTTCATGATTCAACCAAATTGACATGTTTCATGTATTTTGTGTGGAAACGGTATGTCGGTATGTATAATACATAATGATGGAAGATGACGAGGCAATATTCTATACCCATAGGATCCAAGTATCTTCTTAGGAAGTGTTTGGGGTATAATTTACTATAATTTGGAGGGTTAAGTACCTTCTCAGACAGTGTTTGGATCCATAGGGTATAATTCTATAGTTCTTCAACTTTGAGTGCGAATGAGGTGAGGAATGTGAGGATCAGAGACGATGATGGTCAAGCTTATTGGACCTCAATCACCAGAAACTGGGCTGGGTGATACTACATTTAACACCGTTTAACACAAATTAATGGTGAATCATAACGTTCCCCAACAGAAAAACCAACAATTTTCTGGGCTTGATGGGTCGTTCTACATCCGAGTCTTTCCCAACTATGCTTGTGATTAACTATAAACGATGCACAAACTAGGACAAGTCAAAGTATAGTAAAACTCTATATAGTCTTAAAGAATAAGAATAGAAACATACACTAAACAGTCCAAGTATACTATAGTACACATGGTCAATATTTAAAAGTCCACAAACACATAACATTTTGCTGCTTATGGTTACTGTCCATTTGTCAATTTAATTATAGCAAACAACTAAAGGATTAAACTACCGATCAAGTTGGTTGGACATGAATGATCTGCGGGTATCATTTTGAAAAATTACATCACAAAAGTCCTGTTTCACATATACTAAACATATACTAAACTGTTTTAAACACTATAGAAACATATATGTCGCCTAGAGTCCTTTAAAAAAGGGTCAGTCATTGAGCATCTCATCCATCCTGCAGCCCGCCCCAGAGACCATTCCCAATGGGCACCGTCTCTCTCGCACAGCCTCCTGTGCGACCTTAGGAAAAGAAGCAAGTACCAAAGATTTCACCGTGGAAAAAAATAGGAGTTGACTAGTGGTCAATTAATAATGGTGGTTAATGTATGATTATTATATGGTTAATAAATGTTAATAATGGTTAATAATGGTTAATAACGGATAATAATGATTAATAATGGCAAATAATGGTAAATAATGGTTAATACTGGTTAATAATGGTTGATAACGGATAATAATGATGAATAATGGTAAATAATAGTAAATCATGGTAAATAATGGTTAATAATGGTTCATAATGGTTGATAATGGTTAATAATGGTTAATAATGGTGGTTACGGTTAACCATTGTGGGAATTTTAACCATTGCTGGTTGGTGGTTGACCTACCCCTCTGAAAAATGATGGAGTGAAAGTCAGTTGGGATGATGACATTCCCAACTGTTTCTGGAAAGTCATAAAATTCCATGGTTCCAGTCACCACCAACCAGCCATTGTGTATGATTCCTTTGGGGATTTCGGGGATTTCCTTTATGGAATTCACCCATCAACAATGGGGAGATTTTCATGGCTAGAAATGGCTAGAAATCCATTGGTCAAGCATGGCTGGAACATCCCAACAGATCGGATGAAAACTGCCAACTTTGATTGCCCTGTCACAGGTTGGAAATCTCAGCCAGGGGCAAGTTGGGGGAATCCCCAACTTTCATTCTCAACATGTCTAATTCTACAAGGTGGTGCCCCATAGTTAGCTAAGTTGGTTTATAACTCCCATAACTATGGTTTATGGCAGATATAACTATAGTTAATGGGGTTTATAAACCAACTTATATCTTGGGGGCCTCACATTGTACCAATATGCAAGACTTTTGAATTTCCGAAGCCAAGATTTTAGGTACAAGACGGGTTTGTCTGAAAATGGGTACCCCGTTGGTAAAATGGATGGATTTGGCAAGAACTTGGGGTAGTCAAACAAAGCCACAGCCTGCTGGCTGTAGATTCAAATATTAACTACAATGTGAGGCCCCCAAGATAGCTAAGTTGGTTCAAAAAACTCCAATAACGATGGTTTATGGTACTTAAAACTATAGTTACTGGGGATTTTGTTAACCAACGTTCACATCACTGGGGAGCCTCACATTGTATATACAACATACCACTGCATAGCAGCATCATTTTCCCAGCATCAACCATTGGTTTACTTTACTCGCTAAACATGCTTTGAATATTTGAATTGTTAACCATGGAACTACCATAAATCTTTGGTCGGGAAAATCTTCCCAACTTCCAAGCCCCCCAACAAATCCAAACACAGTCAACAAATCTCATCTTGTGGTTGGAAAACCCCATAAGTAGCTCCAACTGGCCATGCACTTGACAAATCATCCTACACCTATCTGGTAAATAACCATATTATTTATTGGCGCCATTGATATATTGGGGAGACCCCAACGAGTCATGACGACTCAACGTTCACTGGCCGTTCTGAAAACCAATGGTTGCTGTGGTGCCCCAGTGATTTGAACGTTGCGTTAGATTCACCCTATGAATATTAGTTCGTTATATCCCCATAACCAACCCAAACGTTAAACAAGTTATGTGTTTCAACTTAGCTATCATATAAATCAGCTATAAATCCATTTAGAATTTCCTATGGGTTTTCTTGGTATCATGGAAAATATGGATTTTCAGCTATAAAAATCAGCTATAAAGCATCCAAATCATGATTTTCCTATGGTTTTTTCGCATGTATCGAGCGTATCGAAACTTCATGAGGACGACCAGGATCTGAGCCCCGCAACTCCTTTGGGCATCGACCAGGCAAATGAGGACGGCATACACCTGGCAAGGAAATGCGGGGGTGAACACGAATGGTTAATGGTTAAATACTGGGGTGAAATCATGGTTCTAAACAGATAATTATAACCCATAGGATCCATGTATGGTATATATGCTAACATTGGGGGTATATTGATGGTAAATGTTACCATATATAGCATACATGGATCCTATGGGTAATTAATGGTTATTATTGAAATAACGGTTCAATCATGATAAGTATGTTAACAATAATTATAATGGGACTATCACTGGTTAATAATGGTTACTATCAATGAATTTACCCATTAAATCAATGGTTAATAATGGTTCAATAATGGTTCCTCATTATCGTTGATAATGGATAGAACAACAGTTTGCTATGGAAGCCATGAGTTTTCGCTATGTCAAATTACCAGAGGTACCTGCCCGTAAGTTCTTGCCATATCCATGTTTGGGGCTGCAGGATTGGGATGAAAACACATGGATATATAACTTTGGTAATACCACAAGTTGGGATATGAGCTCCAAACTATCAGTGCCAAGTTAGTAGATAATCCCATTGATACCAAAAGACTAGGATTAGTTTGTACCCATCCAAGGTTAACCTAGCTATGGTGAAATAGATCCACTGTTCTTCACTGAAACTCCGACAGCTCAAACTCGAATCCCAGCTCCGTTTTGATCCAGCAAAGTACTACCCGTTACTACCCTGTTTTTCAGTTCCACCAGAGCGATGAGACACACCCACAAACATGCAGTTCCACCTAATGAGTAATATACCATCTGGTTATGACTCACATAGCCATGGAAAATCACCATGCTATTAATAGGTAAACCGTTAAACCATCTATAAATCATTATAAATCGGCCATCTATACCATGGCTATGCTAGTCATAACCAAAGGGTATCACAAGCATAGGGATTCTAACCGAACTTCTGAGGATTCCCCTTTTTTTATTCCCCCCAACTGCATCCACTTGGAGGATCATCCCACAGATCGGTTTAACTGGTGATCGTAACTGGGCAAAAAAAAACAAATATGGGGAAAACCAGGCTTCTTCACTAACTAGCCTCAGTTAAACTATCATAAATTGACATGTGGAACACATTGGAACACCCAGATCAGATCTTCCTTGGTTTTCTGGATTTGCCACATCTGTAAACCTTTGGGGTACATCAAATTCCAAATCCCTCTATCATTCCATTGAATACCAAGAAAAATCCTGATTGGTTAAGAACGGGATTCCCCGTTCTTGGATTATTATATAAATATGTGTAAGTGTAAATCATAATCCCCAACATATTGGCTACGCAGTATAATGTCTGGATGGTGGTTTCAACCCCTCTGAAAAATATGAGTTCGTCAGTTGGGATTATGAAATTCCCAATATTTGGAAAGTCATAAAATTCCATGGTTCCAGTCACCACCAACCAGTAGTTTTCATAATCCCCCTTCACGCATCAACCAACAGATCCAACAGAAAAAATCCAACAGCGAAGCTTCGCCACGGTCATAGGATCCCATCTACCCTCTGGTAAACGAACATAACTATGGAAAATCACCATTTTTAATGGGAAAATCCACTCTAAATGGTCATTTTCAATAGCTACGTTAAATTACCAGAGGGTACGAAGATCGGCCAAGAAACACTCGCCGACTCTGCGTCAACTCGTCGCAGGACGGGTATTGCCCTGGGCCTTGGGACGACCCAGGAACTCACGGCGGCAACGCGCGTTGGTTGATGGGAGCATTTTGAATGGAAACATATGGGCACCATATTTTTTTCACCACCAAAAACCAGGATTTAATATGCTTGAGTTGGGAAATTCGATACCAAACCATGGTTTGAACATGAAAAAAAATGGTGGATTTAACCCAATGATGGATTCAATGGATCAAAGGAGTGCAGGAAACCTTGGTTTTTACCATGGAACGTTGGAGCTTGCTGTGATTTTGTCAGTTTCTGGAACATAGGTGTTGACCACTGTTGACCCATCACACGAATTGAATTCAAGCATAAACTTAGGTCTCAAAAGAGGTGAATTGAACTCATGAAAGCAGTTAACCATAATTATCATAATGCCGGACATGATGATAAAGGATCAATTTTGTGGCTACCCAATTCTTCACACAATGCCTTGAGGCAAAGCTACAGGAAAAGGGCCCGATAGTTGGTTAACAGAACTAGGACCTATATGGACCTATGGGAATCCTCGTGAGAAATAGAGGGCTCAAAAATTTGCGAAATTTGCATTTGAACAAAAAAAAACACTGGCTCCCTACTAGTATGTGGTTGGGATGGTAGCTCCTTAGCTCCCCATTTAATAATATTTAATAGGGAATATGATGGAATATGAATACCCATAGCTCCTTAGCTCCCTCCTAACCACTGGATAGCCTATCATGTGATTGGGAAAGACAATTAGATAATTAGTAGCTCCAGCAGGCTCCCATTTTTTGGGAATATGGATAGCCCAATCTCTCCGAACTGCTCCATGCATTCACCATTGGATAGACATCCCATTTCCGAGTATACCCGCAGCACGTGCGCTGCGCCACAGGTACTTCACTATATACACTTTCACATTGTCATTGCAGGGTTTCTTTAGGGTTTCTTTAGGGTTTCTTTAGGGTTTTTCCTAGGGTTTTTGTAAGTGTTCTTTAAGGTTTATGTAAAAAGTGTTGAAAACAGCGAGAGAAAATCAGCCGATTCCCCGCAGAAGGACAACAATCACGTCCCTCACGAAGCCTCGTGAGGGACATGAAGTTTAACCATCTCAACATAGTGGAAGGCCACAAAGTACTGTAATGGTCACCAGAAATGAGGTTCCCAACAATCATCCCAAAAGATTTTGGGGCGTAGCACAAGTGCTGGCCGTAATATTAGTAAAGCTATGTCGTAAACCACCGATAAACTGAAATATTTGGCCCCTTCAACGAGAGTTTTCAAACTTCAACAGCTCAGTTCCCGCCGTGTGCCCTGCTGGTTTCAATATTCTTGTCGTGAGCACCTGGCGGGTACATCCGTCAGTCCCCTATAGCTGGGTGTCAAATTTGGTGTAAATCCCATGCAAAACCATGGTTTCTGAGGGGTGTATGTTTTATGTATTCTGTGATTTCGTTCCCCATTTATAAACCTGTATACCGCATACCTAGATCAGGTGGTTTATTCTTTTGAAAGTGTCAAGTGTTATAGTGGATACTTTATAGTATAGCCTATTTATACCACTATTTATACCATTAATAGATACTGACTAATCTTTGTTTAGATTCTAGGGAACTTTCAAGCCCTATTCTGGCTATAGCTAGAAATCATGATGGGATACGTCCAACCGTTTCCAACCTCCTGGTTCATCTCATGGGGACCAGGAAAATCCAGAAATTCTCATGGTCTGTTTGCATAATGTCTAGTAGTTGCATCATGTTGCATCCCTATGAATGATGTGATTTTCGCACCATATATCAAAGACCGCAAAAAAAATGCAACAACACAATTTACAATTTACGTCTCCGTGACTTTGCAACTGAGTAAGTAGCTATCATGTGCCTTCCGATGGGCTATTTTTTTGGTCACAATCCTTTTCGCACGCCGTTCCCAACTATTCGGGATCCCCAAGAAATCCTTGAAAATTGTGTTCAAAATCCGCACAAATAGTACATTCAAATATTCAAGATATTATTTGTGGATATGTGTGGTTATAAAATGTTATAAATATTAAAATGTTATACATGTAGTAACCACTCTTCAAGATATTTCAAACATTTGATAACCCACTGCCCACTGCATCCCCATTCTTCGGAGTCCAACTTGACATGTTTCAAGCATCGCCAGCTGCACTAATCAAGCCCTTCATCATGCCGCTCGCTTGGTCCACACGGGGCTGAGCAGTGCGGGACATGTGTTTTTTCTCGGCCCAATGTGGGGAGTTGCCTATCAAACATTGGGTTGAACATGCTTTGGCCATCCATGGGGATCAACAAAGCCATTATCATATTGACCAAATCCCAAATAGTTGGAACCCTAATGTTTTTTTTTTTAATACAGTTAACCGAATATTTAAAATTTAACTATGGGATTGTATTGATGTAGAGCATCAGTTAGAATATGCCAAAACATGACAACCCATATTCAGGCCAAATAGAAATATGATAAACAAATAGCTAACATATATATATATAATTATATTATTATCATTAAAATATGCTAAACTAGTGAATCCGCTGATTTTTAGTATTCCAAATGTCTGTCACTGTGAAAAAGTGCACAAGTCTCATCCGCCTTCGAGTCAGGGTCCCTGAGACTCGTGAGCGCTCAACCATGGCAGATCTAAGGCCCTCACTTCGTGTGCAAAGGTGAAGTTGGGACAGGAATTCGCAGGGCTCAATTTCCTCAACAGGGGCACTCCCATCTCGGAATGGGAATGATGACCCAATAACTATGGCAACAAAAAGGGTGTAGAAACCAACTTCTGAAAAGGCACAGATGGGGTTTTCTGAACCATTTTTTTTTGCCTCATCCTCACAGTGAATTTTCCCATGCTAGAGAAAACAGTCCATGCACCACGGTCTTTCACGATCTGTTTTGCCCTCC